>PVJI01005666.1:0-94090 GCA_004026765.1 Micronycteris hirsuta | reverse complement strand
AGGAAGGATGAGGGAGAAACAGGAGGGACAAGAAAAGAAAAGCTTTTATGCCCCCAATTCAAGCCAGCAGCCTGTCATTCTTTTTATTCACGTCCCCAATTCTTCGTAATCATATTTTTCCACTGGAAAGGAAGACACGCGGGAACTGAGATATACAGCAAAAGATGCTGTGTCCATCTTAGAGATGAACAAGCAAGAAAACAGAAAAGAAAATGGTAAAATGGAGAAGAAATAGATAAAGAGGTAAAACGTATACTCCAGTCTGTGTGTGCGAGGAGGTGCGTGCACACATGTATCCAATGTGTTCTGTGGTGGTAAAAGCAAGTTTTTACAGCATAGAGAGGAAGCACTGCCTCCATACTCAGTGAGCCCTATGAGCATAGGCTCTTGGTAAAATGCGATCAGCTTTTGCATATTAAAGGTAGCCTGTGCTATCGTGTGTCAATTTCTCCTCATTTTCTTAAGGAATGGCATAGGTAGATGAGAGAATATGAATCGAGGAGCCAAAAGATACATTGTAGCCCAAATACAGCCTCAGGGATGCTGTGGGTCCTGCCGCAGATCACTGAATGTTCCAGGGCCTCGATTTCCCAGCCAGCACAGTGTATGCTGGGCAAGTTGGTTTCAGAAGCCTCCAGAGATCTGAAATCTCCTGCATTCTTCCGTGATTCATATCTATTTCCTGAAAGAAGAAAAAGTCCATATTTGAAGCCCAGGGAAAGTCTTTGGCAGGTGTTGCCCTTGTGGGGGAAAAATAAGAGGTGTCTCTATTCACACTCAACTAGGAAGAGTCCTTTTTTTATCGGCAGGATAGAGACATGGAAAGCTAGCATTCTCAAATCTTTGGATGTGAGGTTCCTCTTTGAGAAACTGAAGAAAGTATACAGACACAATCTTAAAAAAAAATGCAAAGAAGTACAAATGCACAGAATGCTCCAGATAGTTCCAAATGGCCTGTGGACTATTTCAAACTTACCAGTGAGCTCCAGTTAAACCCTACTGTGAAGTTTCACCCTGGATCGTTCTTATAGATTGCTTGCATTTTCTACATACACTTGATAAGAATTACATCCTACATGCTTTTGACCTTTAGCTAAATAAACAAAAAGCAAAGCACTCTCTGGAATCACCCAGGGAGTCCCCTATGGATTAGAGTCCATCATTTAGAAATCAAACTCATAATGAATGACCTAATGGCGCAAGCTCATTACACCTGAACTCTTTCTGCTCACTGACTCTTCTTAGTATATGCCCCTGACTCTGACAATTGTACCAGTTTAGGTAAAACCAAACCTGTTTGTGCATTTATTCATAATAGTTAGGGATTATGACTCTGTCACTCAATAGCTCATAGTACACCTTGAGTCAAGAAAATAAAATCAACTATTCCCCCCCCAACTCCTGTTAGGCCTAAGATAGTCAGGACAGCCTATTGGCGTAGTCCAGCCTACCCTTTTTAATAATATTTTCTCCCTTACGTCCTGTGTACAAGATGCCCCCTCCAAGGGTGAAAACTTTTTTTCATCTACTAGGCATTTGATCGGGCCAACACCAGCACAACACATGTATAAGAGTGTCAGGCAAACCAATTGTGCAGCCCTAATTCAGAACGGGGAGATCAATACTCCATGGTGTAATTCCCCCATCAGCAGTGATCACCCTCTATCCCAGCAACACAAGGGAGCTAAGTTCATTACAGCGTGTTTGCTGCCACTTTTCCCATGTACCTCCATGCCGCTATTTCACAAAGAGTTCAGACACCCTCACCTCCCGGTCATTTTTGTGTTAAAGTGCGTCTGTTTTCCAAGCTATATATACACTCATTCTCCCAAACCTTGGCACACTGGGAACATCTATATTTATGTCTCGTCATTGCTTGTCTTCAAAAATATAAAACAGTAATCAGGCAGGTGGAATCCTTGGCACAGGATTCTCTGGGCATCAAGTCAAAATTTGTGAGTAGAAGCCTAGGTTGTTTTCATTAACAAACATAGCTGTGTTAAGTCACATCCCTGAACTATCAATGAGAAACTATTTCTGACTAAATAACCCACTCACTTAGCTCATCCGGGTCATCTTTAATCACATTTTCCCACACACTTTCTTTTATCTTTTTTTCTCTTCCTCACTCCCGTCCTCCAGTACAGCCTACCTTTGCACTAACAACTTAAGAAACAAGATAGAAGAACCAATTTGAAAAAAAAAAAAAAACCCTCAGTTTACAAGGTTGTTTTAATACCCTTTTGTTTACATGTGGCATTTAGAGAGTAACCTTATGAGTTAGAGGAAAGCTATTTGACCTGGTTGAGCTGTATCTTGGACTACCCATTACTAATACCTTGAGTTCACTATGCGGTGCCCTGAACTACACATCCGCCCAGATAACATTCCAGAGCTTAGTTGACATCTGAGGCAGCTGTGCTGCACATGACATCAAAAGATCCAAGCAATATTGTTAACTTTAGTCAGGATAGTTGGCTGGACTCAGGCACATTCTTCAGCTTCAGCCATCTGATAAATAACCCAGATTAGCTGCATGAACACAACAACTAGCAAAGAAGCTCCAGGTTCCATTTCTTCAAAAGTTCCTTGAGGAATGATGTCAGCAACGTGGCTGATTATATGTCCATGTTATACATCAAACCCTTCAAAAACATTTAGCATCCATCCATAGGGGAAAAGAAAGTGCCTTTGTGGGAGCTGTGTAATCCAGCACCGTATGTCAAGGGACCAGGTGAAGTCTTGCCCACCTGTGCATTGGGCAATAATCATACAGACCTCAGTCCTGGCTGCCAACCCTGCAGGGGTCCCTGAACCAGTCGCAGCCCCTCTCAGCCACATCCCAGAAGTGCCTGGAGAATGCCGTCTTACACAATAAACCACACACTTGAGAGCCTTTGCAGAAGTCCAGGTTTCTAGCAGAGAAGTTCCAGCACAGCATTAGAACTAAAAACAGAGTGTGGATATTTTGGTGAAGGAAAGAGGAACAGTGTGACTTTACCTGTGTGACCCATCCTCCAAGGGAGCCCAGCTGAGTGCCAAGTGAGACATTCTCAGCCCATGATTTTTTTTCCTTCAGGGGAAACATAAGAATATAGGAATGAGCGCTGGCTTCCTCAGGTGTGTGTAATGTTGCCCAAGAGGCTCACTTCTCCCTGGTTCCTTGCAGAATGCTTAACCATGGGCTGCATGACTTGGAAGCTGGGAGAGGGTAGGAGAGGGACAGAGAGGAGTTCAGGAAGGCACTAAAAGAGACATGAATCCTGAATCCTACTAATTGGTTGCCTACTCCGGCAACCAATCCTACTCCAGCAAGAAGCCTTCCCATGAACTTCATCTGCCAGTGATTCCTTACTCATGGATTCTTTAACTGGCTTCTGGTTGCACCATCATTTTGCATGCCTCACCTGCATACCCCCACTTCTTGACCAGCTCTCTGTGTGTGTTCCCAACATCGGAAAGAAAGAAGACTAGTGAGCAGGCACAGAATGCCAGCCCAAACCTCAGGGCCAGGGAGAAACCATGAACTTGAGCTCTGTGACACTGTTAGGAGAGCAAAAGGGAGGCATTATCTTGTGGCCTAGTATATTACAGGATTAAGAGAAAACAAACAAGCTTAAGAACTCTGCCACAGGAAAACAGAAGACATGTGTAGCTGGCATATCCACAGAAGGTTTGTGAAAGCCTATGAACCTCTAGCAGAGCTGACAGAAGGTATTTCTCTCCCAAAACAATTTAGCGAAGACTGGAAGGGTAACTATTATTGCAAATGTGAAAAGAGCAATGCAAGACTTCAAGGAATATTTAAAACATTTAAAAAAACAGGACTTCTGGCCCAGATGGAGGCGTAGGTAGACATGCTGTGCCTCTTCGCACAACCAAAAGATGGAAAACAACAATTTAAAAACAAAAAATAACCAGAAGTGACAGAAAATCGAACTGTATGAAAGTCCGACAACCAAAGAGTCAAAGACACGTTCATCGAGACCGGTAAGCAGGGCATAGCTGGGTGTGCAATGCTGCATCAGGCCAGGGGGACTGTGGTTGGTGGACCCGGACCCAGCAGGACAAGGCCGGTGGAGCGGACAGTCCCACATTTGTGCGCAGATAAACCAGGAGAAAATGTTGAGGAGCAAAACAGACCAGGCAGCCCAGGGCCCCAGTGTGGGGAAATAAAACCTCAAACCACAAATTGAAAACACCTATGGGGGTTGAGGTGGCAGTGGGAGGAACTCCCAGCCTCACAGGGAAGTTTGTTGGAGAGAAACACAGGGTCCTAGAATGTGCAAAAGCCCACCCACCTGGGAATCAGCACCAGAAGGGTCCAATTTGCTTGTGGGTAGCGAGCGGAGCAAGCGCCATTGTGCCTTCTCAGATTCCTTCCCCACAGACAGCATCACAACGCAGTGACGTGGGTTACCCCGCCCTGGTAAACACCTAAGGCTCTGCCCCCTTATACCAAACAGGTGCACTGAGAGGAAAAAATGGCCCAAATGAAAGGGCATATCAAAACTCCAGAAAAAATACAACTGAGCCACGAAGAGGTAGCAGGCCTATCAGATGCACAGTTCAAAACACTGGTAATCAGGATGCTCACAGGACTGGTTGAATTTGATTGCAAATTAGATGAAAAAATGAAGGATACATTAAATGAAATGAGGGGAAATGTGCAGGGAACCAATAGGGATGGGAAGGAAACTGGGACTCAAATCAATGGTGTGGACCACAAGGAAGAAAAAAATATTCAACCAGTAAAGAATGAAGAAACAAGAATTAAAAAAAATGAGGAGAGGCTTAGAACCCTCTGGGACATCTTTAAACATTCCAACATCTGAATTATAGGGGTGCCAGAAGGAGAAGAGGAAGACCATGGGATTGAAAATTTGTTTGAACAAATAATGAAAGAGAACTTCCCCAATCTGGCAAAGAAAATAAGACTTCTAGGAAGTCCAGGAAGCTCAGAGAGTCCCAAAGAAGTTGGACCCAAAGAAGAACACACCAAGGCACATCATAATTACATCACCCAAGATTAAAAATAAGGAGAGAATCTTAGAAACAGCAAGAGAAAAGGAGACAATCACCTACAAAGCAGTTCCCATAAGACTGTCAGCTGATTTCTCAAAAGAGACCTTACAGGCAAGAAGGGGTTGGAGAGAAGTATTTCAAGTCAGAAAGGCAAGGACCTACATCCAAGATGACTTTATCTATCAAAGCTTTCATTTAGAATGGAAGGGCAGATAAAGTGTTTCTCAGATAAGGTCAAGTTCAAGGAGTTCATCATCACCCAGCCTTTATTATATGAAATGTTAAAGGGATTTATATAAGGCATGGAGGGTTATCAACATGAGAGTGGGAGGAGGAGAGAGGGGGAAAAGGTACAGAGAATAAGTAGCATAAATGGTAGGTAGAAAACAGACAGGGGGAGGTTAAGAATAATATAGGAAATGTAGCCAAAGAATTTATGTGTATGACCCATGGACAAAAACTAAAGTGGGGGGGAGTGGGGCAGAGGGGAATAAACGAGGGGAAATGGGACAACTGTAACAGCTTAATCAATAAGATATATATTTAAAAGAATTTAAAAAAACATAAAACAACCAAAGAATCATAATAATGTTCTAGTAACCTACCCCCAAAGACATGGAGTTTTGTAATTTTCCTGATAAAGTATTCAAAATATCTATTTTAAAGAAGCTCAGTGAGTTATAAGAAAACACAGAAAGACAAACTAACAAAGTCAGGAAAACAATACACAAACAAAATAAAAAGTTTAACGAAGAGCTTAATTCAAAAAAGAAGCAAATGAAATTCTAAAGAATACAATGAATGAAATATAAAATGCAATAGAGGCCATCAACATCAAAATGAATCAAACAGAAAGAAGAATCTATGAATCAGAAGGCAGAATCTATGAAATTATCCAGTCAGAGAAAGACAAATTAAGAGTAAGGAAAGTCTACATGATCTATGAAATACTATCACAAGAAGCAACCTGTATTTTATTGGTTTCACAGAAGGAGAGGAGAACAGAAAACTTATTTAAATAAGTAATGGTGCAGAACTTCCCAAATCTGAACAGACATTTGGATATCCAAGTTCATGAAGCTCCAAAGGTCACGACACAAACTCAACTTAAAGAGATCATCACCAAGACATGTAAAAAAAAAAAAACTGTCTAATCAAAGACAGCATCTTAAAAGCAGCAAGAAAAAAAAGATGTTTTCAATTTACAAGAGAACTCCCATAAGGCTATAGGTGAATTTCTCAGCAGAAACTATGGGCTGGGGGTGGAGGTCAGGGAGAGAGAGAGAGAGAATGTTATATTCAAAATAATAAAAGTAAAAGAAAAAAACTGCACACAAAGAATACTTTATTCAGCAAAGTTGTTCTTTAGAAATGAGAGATAAATGCTTTTCAAGACAAACAAAATCTGAGGGAGTTCAGCACCACTAGACCTGCCTTACAAGAAATTCGAAAAGGAGTTTGTCAAGATGAAATAAAATTACACTAATTAGTAACATGGAAACATATACAATATACAAAACAGCAGTAAAGGTGGGTATATAGTCAAATTCAGCACTCTAGTACTATCATATGGTAGTATGTTAACCACTTAACTAGAGTATGAAATTAAAATATATATATTAAAATAATATGTGAATGAGTACACAGTATAAGAGAGGCAAATTCTGACATCAAAAATATAAAAAGGGGAGTAAAAGGGTAGAGTGTTTGTATTCAAAGTTAAGTTGCTAGAATAAAACAGGCTGTTATTTCTATAAGACATTTTATGTTAGCCTCATGGTAACTTCAAAGCAAAAACCTGTTGTAGATATGCAAAAGATACAGAGAAGGGAATCTAAGCATACCACTGCAGAAAATCATCAATATACAAAGTAAAGCATGACAGAGGGAGAAAAAAATAAGCAAACTATAAAAACATTAGAAAACACTAAGATGGCATTAGTATATCTTTGCCTATGAATAATTACTGTTAATGTGAATCGATTAAATTTTTAAAATCAAAAGGCATAAACTGGATGGATTGGTATAAAAACAGAAGCCAGTTATATGCTGTCTATAAGAGACTTGCTTCAGCTTTAAGAACATGCATAGGTTCAAAATGAAGAGATATAAAAAGATATTCCATACAAGTGGAAACCAAAAAAGAGCAGGAGTAGCTGTACTTACTTATATTAGACAAAATAGACTAAAGCCAAAAACTATAACAAGAACAAAGATAGTCATTATATAATGACAGAGGGGTCAATTTATTAAGAGGATATAAAACTCATAAATATATAGGCACCCAACATCAGAACACTTAAATATATTAAGCAAATACTACCAGGTTTGAAGGGAGAAATAGACAACTATTGAATGATAGTTGGGCACTTCAATACACTTTCAAAAATGGATTGGATAGATCATCCAGACAGAAAATCAACAAGAAAATTTTGAGCTATATTGCAGCCACATATAAAACACATTCTTCTCAAGTGAACATGGAACATTCTCCAGGAACGGTCATATGATATGTCACAAAGTAAGTCTTAGCAAATTTAAGATTAAAATTATACCAAGTATCTTTTGTGATCTCAATTGTATGAAACTAGAAATCAAATACAGGAAAAAAGGTGGAAAATAAACAACTATGTGGAAATTAAACAACACTTCTAAACAACCAGTGGGTCAAAGGTAAAGTCAAAAGAAATTTTTTTTTAATCTTGAAATAAATGAGAATGGAAACACAATGTACCAAAACTTATGGAGTACAGCAAAAGAAATTCTAAGAAGGAAGTTCATGGTGATAAAAGCCTACATTAAGAAAAAAGAAAGATCTCAAAAAAAAAAAAAAGCCCCACCTAACTTTATATCTCAAGAAACTAAAAAAGCAGAAGAAAATAAACACACAGTTAGCATAAGGAAGGGAATACTGGAGCAGAAATAAATGACATAGAGAACAGATAAAAACATAGTAAAGAGTGAAACTATGAGCTATTTTTAAAAATATTTTTTTAAATGGCAAACCTTTAGTTATACCAAAAAAAGAAAGAGAGAAGACTCAAATAAATACAATAAAAACAAAAAAGACTGATACAACTATTCTCAAAAAATATAAGCAAATGAAATTCAAGAGTGCATTAAAATAATCATATACCATGATCCAGTGGGATTTATCCCTGGAGTGTAAGGATGGCTTAATATATGCAATCAATAAATATTGCTCTGGCTGGTGTAGATCAGTGGATTGAGCATGGGCCTGAGAACCAAAGTGTTGCCAGTTCGATTCCCAGTCAGGGCACAAGCCTGGGTTTCAGGCCAGGCTCCCAGTAGGGGGCACTCGAGAGGCAACAACACATTGATGTTTCTCTCCCTGTCTTTCTCCTTCCCTTCCCTTCCCCTCTCTCTAAAAATAAATAAATAAAATCTTCTTAAAGATAAATAAATATGCTATACCACATAGTAAAATGAAAATCATATAATTACCCCAACAGATGCAAAATAAATAAAAAATATAGCATTTTTTCATGATAATATCTCTCAACAAATTGGATATAGAAGAAATATATTTCAACATAATAAAGCCATATTAGAAGCCCACAGCTAACATTATATTCAATAGTCAAATGTTAAAAGCTTTTACACTAAGTTCAGAAACAAGATTGGAGTGCCCTCTCTCACCGTCTTATTCAACATAGTACTGGAAGTCTTAGCCAGAGCAACCAGGAAAGAAAATGCATTCAAATTGGAAAGGAAGAAGTAACATTTACCTTGTTTGTGTGGCACTACAGAAGACCCCCTATTCCAAAGCAATCTTGAGAAAGAACAAAGCATAAAATTCTTGATTTCAAACTATATTGAAAAGCTATAGTAATCAAAATAACACGGTACCAGCATAAAAAAAAGAGGCACACAAATCATGGAATTGGAAGTCCAGAAACAAATCTTTACCCATGTAGTCAACTAATATTTGACAAGGAAATCAAGAATAGTCAAATGGGGAAGGATAGTCTCTTTAATAAGTGATGTTGGGAAAACTGGATATATAGGTGCAGAAGAATAAAATTAGACCCATATCTTACAAAACTCAAAGGAAATTAACTTGAAATAGATTAAAGCCTTGAACATAATACCTGAAACCATAAAACTCCAAGATAAAAACATGGAAAAGTGCCCCCCCACATCAGTCCTGGCAATGAGTTTTGGAGATGAGACCAAGAGCACAAGCATCAAAAGCAAAAATAAACACATGTGACTACATTGAAAAGCTAAAAACCTGTATAGCAAAAGAAACAATCAAAAAACTGTAAAGGTAACCAAGAAAGTGGGGGGAAATGTTGGCAAAATGTATATATGATAAGGAGTTAACATAGAAATACATAAAGGACTCATACAACTCAATAGCAAAAATATACCTCTGCTTTAAAAAAAATGGGTGGAAGAACTGAATAGACATTTTCCAAAGAAAACATATAAGTGGCCAAAATATACATGAAAGTGTGCTCAACATGACTAATCATCAGGGAAATGCAAATCAAAACCAAAGTGAAATATCACCTCATACGTGTTAGAGTGTCTCTTATCACAAAGACAGGAAGAATAGGTGCCGGCAAAGATACGGAGGAGAGGGGCCCCTCAGACAAGGCTGGTGGGGATGCACACTGCTACAGTCACTACAGAAAGCTGAAGTATGGAGCTTTCTCAAAAAACTTAAAAATAGAGCTACCATGCGATCCAGCATTTCCACTGCTGAAGTTATATTTAAAGAAGTGGAATCAGGATCTTGAAGAAGTATCTGCACTTTTATGTTCATTGAAGCACTGTTTACAATATCTGAGACATGAAAAGAATCTATGCGTCTGTCTATGGATAAAAAAGATATTTTTATATATGTATATAAATGTGTATACATGTATGTATGTGTATTTATATACATGTAATTCGGCTATGAGGAAGAAGTAAATCCTGCCATCCCGCCGTTTGTGTCATCATGGATTAGTCTCGAAGGCATTATGCTGAGGGAGGTAAGCCAGACAGAGAAAGGCAACTATAATGCCACCTACACATGGTCTAACCAAGCTCGTCGAAACAGGCAGCGGTCTCCAGGGGCTGGACGGTGGCATAAATGGGATGTTGGTCACAGGGTACAAACTTCCAGTTGTAAGATAAGTTCTGGGGATCCAATAAACAGCTTGGTGACTGTAATTAACGATACTGTCTGATGTACTTAAGAGTTGCTAAGAAAATAAATCTTACATGCTTTACCACAGACAAGAAATGGCAATTATTTGAAGTGATGGAGGTGTTAACTAACCCTACGGTGGTAATCATTTGGTAATATGCAGTTATATCACATTATCATATTGTATACCTTAAATATACACAATATTATATGTCAATTATATCTGAATAAAGTTCAGGTGTGTATTGCCTTAAGGGAAAAAAGGGGCCACAGTAAACTCCAGGTTCCCAGGGGATAGTGGTTTCTGGCATAAAAAGTACTCAACACAGGCTCACCGGAAGTCCTCACTGCAACACCGATACCCTATGAGCACTTTAAAACTGCCTTTGGGAACATTAGGACTCCACAAAGAGTTGAAAGGGGAATTCAGTAGATTTTTGAGGTTGCTAACCTATTTAAATTTATGTAAGGACTTTTTTCAATTGAATTATTTTCCTTATATTTCTGAAGCACATTGTCTTCTTTCTGGTGCATCGATTTGTATGGGTAAACAAGTACCTTTCTAGAAATCAATGAATAGCCACCAATCAGGAGAAAAATAATCACACTTGGAACTGGATATAAAACTACATGGATTAATTTATTCCCCACTATTTATTGGGGACCTAATGTATTCCAGAACTTGTATTAGGTGCTGGAGATAAAACATGGAGCAAAACAAAAATTATGTCTCCTGAGATATTTCCAGATTTGGGGGGAGCAAGGTCAGTAATAAAAATCTCTCTTCCCTCCCCTCTGTCTCTCTCTCACACACACATACAGACATACACTATAAATGTGCTCTGCACAGGCTGCTGTGAACACATGTAACGTGAAGAAGCATCAGGAGTCCAGGAGGTTTTCCTGATGAGGTGAGACCACAGTTGATCCACCGATCAATGGAGAAGGAGTTACCTGTGCAGGTTGAGGAGGGAGGGGGGAAGGACACAGTAAATATAGATACTGTGGCTTCCCTAAAGCCAGAGGGAAGACCACCGTTACAGAGAAAACCTTCATATACAACTTTAATCTTCTCATAGATATCATTTTAATTGATTACTATTTTTTTCAGGTACGGGGACTCTTCATGCATACAACTAAATGCAAGCCAGTATAACTGCCAATCATCTTACCCATTTACACACAAAATTCTCCAACCTGAATGCAGCACATCTGAATGAGTCTCTGACGACATACCTATCAATTTAGATCTCTGGGGTGAGGGCCATGGGATGTGTATTTGAAACAAATTCCCCAGAGGGTCTCTCACAAATGAATTAATCCAAAACAGAACACATGATTCTTCCAATTGTCTTTTCCTCCGTAAATGGCACCATCCAACTCAACTCAAATCGGAAACCTAGGATTTATCCGGGCCTTTCTCTCTCTTGTCACCCCCACACAAACCATCAGGAAGTTGCATCATTTCCACTGTGGGTCAAATATGCATCCAGTTTTCTCAGACCTTCACAGCACCTTCCTCAGCCCTTGTTCTAACTACCCTACCATAGCCCCTAACTGTTCCACAGCAGCCCCCGATGGGCCTCTGTCTCCTCCTTTCTCCGCACAGCTGCGGTGATAGCAAGCAAGCACGCACACACACGGAACCTATTACTCCACAGCCTGTGTGTAGCTTTCGACTCATTTTAAGTTAATTAATCCAGACTACTCTCCCTTGGGGTAAGGACGTCATGGACTCTAATTTACAGGTCCCTGTGCCCAGACACAGAGAGCACACGGGTCACTAGAGGCTCAGCCAGGATATTAACCAGGGGTCTTACTCTGCAACCTGCGAGCTCAGTCTCTGAGCCATAAACCACCTTCAGTAAATACCATTTTTATTGAATTCTGAGATGCACACTGTTTCACTTAAACAATTTTGGAATTGAAGTCGTGCCTTGCAGTCAATGGCATGTCAGTTTAATTGGCACCCTTTTCCTTGTGGTACCTAAAATAACAGCATGCCTTAACACTGAGGGCTCTTAGGGTTGGTGAAATGCAATACTTGTTGAAGGAATGGGTGGGAGCGGGTCAGGGGGCCTGCCCTGGGCGTCTCTGCTTTCGTTTCCACACCCAGGGGAATAGCACGTGCACAATACTTGGAATCCTTTGGGAAAAATCAGCAGGGACCTATATAACTATTCTTAAAGCCATCAATTATTTATAGCTCCAGTTAATTATATTTTCGCATACTGAATTGAAAATACAAAGAGAAAGTTATATTCAAGTAACCTACCCTTTGCTTAACATTTCTGGATGACTATTAAACATTTACAAACAAGTATTTCTTCCCAACTGCTATTGTGAGATCATTTAAGGCATTCAGCTCATCACATTTTACATCCTTCTAGGTAGTTTGAGCAAATGGCCCTGATTTTAGTCACCATTAGCACCCTTTCCTGTGAGTCACACACTTCTAAACACAGCCCGGTGCTTCCCTGTGTTAAAAGAAAATCTGCATCAGGCAGCTCTGATTCCTGCCTCTCTATTGGTTTGCGTGCATTTTATTTGGTATTTTATGTGGATGATGTTAATTGGACATTTGGGTGTTTATAGCATCATGATCAGTGAGTGAGGAGTATCTATGTAGACCATTGCACACCAGTAAAAGTATTAAAAATGAAAACTTATACTCACTTCTTCTTTGTCGTTTAAGAAGTACTTTTACATACTGCCTCTCAGTGAATTCTCCTGAAACCTCTCCAGAATTATGCACAGGGACACAGCCTTCCGCACTCTGAGTCTTCACCATTATCCCTCTCTATGAACACCCTCTGGGCTCAGAAATGACTACTTTACACAGGTCAAGTGTCACGAATTAGCCAAGGAGACACCGGGGCACGCATCCCAGCCAATCCTGGAAGTGCTCTTCTGAGCAGTGATGAGCCTGCATCTGCAGAACACAGCATACCAACATGGGTTCCATGCCCCCAGCATAGAAAGACTGCTCAGAGAAAATCAATAGGGCAGGGCCGGGGCAACTGGAACCCCGAGTGAGTATCTAATTGTGAACAGCCTTGTCCATTTATCCTCGTGTCCTGGTACAACACATGTTCTCTGTGTGCTGTGACACATACAAGGTTGAGACACGCTGCAGACTTCTTAGCAGGTTAACCCTTCCATCTGGGCCCCATCCATCTGGCACGCTTCCCTGCGCATGTCCACGGGGTGTCCACACTCTGGTCCGTATGAGGAAGGCGCTGCAGAGCCGTGGCGTGTACGGCCTGCATGGCTTGTGCTGCGGACCCGCATCTCCACTACACACACGCCAAGACTCACTCACCATCCAAGTCAAATGTTGCCTCCTCCCCAAAGATCCTGTACCTCCTCAGGGCCTTGGAAAAGCTTTGGGGCTCCGGAACAGTACTAGAGGATCTCTGGGGAACTAAAACTCAGAGTAGAAAACACTGGGAAACCCTTTGTCTGAGGGCTCCTGCTCCCCCGGGGACTCAAAAGCACTTCCACAGATTCCTCATTCCGCCAGGACGAATTTCCTGGGTGAGATTTCCCGGTGGACTGCACAGTGCCAGGGCGAGGTGCATGGCTGGAACAGTCTTTGTGGTCAAGCCTGCACTGTAGCATTTTGAACAAGACAGGTGGGGAAAACACATGGATGCAATGTGCCTATTGGCTCTTCTGTAAAACGGTATTAGCAGCCCAGCCGTTAAACAGAGCTGTAATGCCAGAGGCCCCAACGCCCTCCAGGAGCCCACAGCCTCTGCGAGTTTTTACCTTCAATTCCATTTAAATCCAAGAGGCTTTGCTACTGCTGCCAGCTCCAGAGCTACTGCTGAGGCTCAGGGAGAAGCTCTTCGGAAAAGCCAAGGCTGTTGCTAAGCAAAGGAAGTCTCAGGGAGACGACCGGCACAGCAGAAGGACACTTGCTTAAACTGAAACTGACAGGAGCGCTCCTCTCAGCTTTAATCTGCTTTGGTAAGGGTTAGAGTTCCATCCGTGAATATTGAAAAGGAGATAAGCATAGAACATCACAGTCCTCCAGAGAGGCATTTCCTTAGCCGTGGGGCGAGCCAGGAAGGTAAGCAATCGGTGTTTGGGTGCTGGGCCAGGTGAGGGTCTTTAGCATATTTTTAGTGCCCTGGCACCCTGTGTCCGTTGTTGGGGACAGGTAGGCTGTATGGAGGAGGAAGATCCAGTACCTGAACATCCTCCACCATCCTCCTCCAGCAGAAGGTATCCATGGAGGAAAAATGGCTTCTTCCTGGTCAGGAGGCTTTTAAGGCCCTGATTGTAAGAGGGCGCGGCTCTTGACCTCTCGTGTTTGGGTGATTTTGAACCAGAGGAGCCCAGAAGTGTCAGTCATCAGGCGTGTTTTCCTTTGGGAGCCCCTAGCACGAGCTCAGTGCTGCGCCAGGTGTGCTGGGAGTTGCAGGGAGATCTGCTCAGGGACCCTCCAGGCAGTCTTCTTACTGTAGCACTGATACACAAAACAGAGATTTATTTTATGAAATCTCAAAGTGTGAGGACATCCTACACAGCGTTGCGCAAATTCTCTGGTCAGCCGTTGTTCCAAGGAGACGAGGTGGGAGGATGGCTGCAGGCCAGCCACGTCGTGAAGAGGAACACTTGAGCAGGACCTGGGGAGACAGGGTTCAGGCAGCCAGCGGAACAGTCCTAGCAGGGAACCCCATGAGGAAACTCGAAGTCGGGAATGAGCAGAACAATGAAACCTCTCCCTGGTGAGAGGAGATGGAACGTGATGGCTGAGACCCACGCGGGGGGCGTCGGCCGCCCTCTCATGCCCATCGGCAAAGACCATGAAGGACTCTCCGCAGACATATGCACTCAGCTCAGTGTGGTCGAGCCCAGGTAGGGCACTGGTGCTGGCTGGCTCTCCTGTGGGTCACAGTCCTACTTTCTATTATTTCAAAACGTGTCATCTTAAGAGCTAGAGGAGTTGGTTCCTGTTCTCCTTAAGCTGAATTGGACTTTTTTTCTGCCAGTGGTAAGTGGAATGGGATGAAAAGTACAATGAAAAGAGAAAAAGGCAGAATTATAGTCTCGGGTCTGGTGCTTTAACCAGAACCTAGTACCAGGGTATAAGTCACTCTTCACAGTTGGTATGGGTAGGGCCATCAGCAGATCGGGATGGACCCCAGCCCTGCAGGAGCTGGGGAACCCTGCTCTGCAGGCCCTGCATGCTTAGTGTGGAGTATCTTCCTAAACCCCTCCAACCCAATCACTTTTCTTGTCTACCCTGCTCTGTACTTAGGAGTCTGGCCTTCACTGCCAGCCTCAATTAAGTCCCCTTGTTTTGTAGCTACAGGCTGAATTCAGCTCATGGGACCCACTAGCAGGAGATGAGAAGGGAGAGGAGAAAGAGGGCAGGCATTTTATTCCTTGAGCTGCTCCCTGCTGGACTGAATTTGGCAGTGGCTACGCCCCCTTCCTGAAAGCCTTGTCTCCCATTGGCTGGCTATCTCCATGGCTACAGATCTAACCAAATTCTCCTAACTATTCAATGCCCTTGGCCTTTCAGGTCAAGGATAAGAGCAGCTTTCCACCTTTGCTAGATCTAGGGTATCCCACCATCCCTTGGTGGTTTTTCTTAATATCAAATGCATCAGTATGCTTGAACCCTCATTCATCTCTTTTCAACCACCCTTTTGGATCTGCTGCATGCTTCTTGCAAAACCCCTAGATGGTCTACACATAGCTCCATTATGGAGAGGTCCTAGATGCATCTGGAAGGCAGGGTGCTGGGGTTTCCAAGAGGAATAGAGACATTCAGGGACTTGCAGCGGGGACTGTGTGATAGACAGCCTGGAAGCATTTTCATAGATTTGTAGCCTATAATCATATAGGTGGGTACTGGCTGCCTATCAGCTCCGTCCTGAAAGTTAACTGCTTCTGTCTCATTTTTCCAAGAAAGAAACCAAGACTCAGGAAGGTCAGATGAAATGGGCCATTATAATTGCCCTGTCTGCAAGGGTTTGGGCTGCAGCTTCGGAATCCTTTTAGGATGGTGAATGCCACATTCTATATATAAAATCATAACATATAAAGGAAACATGTAAGAAACTCTTTCCAAAGGGGTCAGAACCCTGACTGCATTTATGTTCTTCACCTGTGATATTTTTTTCCCCCGACTCAATGAATTTAGTTTCTCTGCTCCCTGGAGAGAACTTATAGCAGAGCCCTTACCTACTTCTTTGTTTAGGTACAATGTGTAACGTGTGTTTGGCCTTTAAGGAATGTCTAATAATAGCACCTGCCCATGGGGGGGCCTGCACTCAATGTGATCACTCGCTGTGTCGCACACAGACCTATAAGACAAAACAAGAGATTGCCTATTTTCCATAGGAGTCATAGATCAGCCCTTGAGAGAGCTTTCAGAGGTTCTATAGTTCAACTTCCTTGTCTCCACCAGGGACTGGGCTTGAATTGCGAAAATCAGAGCAATGTCCCCCATGGCACCTCTGCTCAGGTCCCCGGAGTCCCCTCCACTCCCCCCTCTCCCCAGCTCTGATAGCCCAACAGCACGAAGACGCCTCCTCCAGTCTGATCTAAATCCCTCCTGCCAGATTCCGCCTGCCACAGTGTGCACAGTGGGGAAGAGAGAGCAGCCACAGGCCAGGAAACAGATGAAAAATGAAAGCAAACCAAGTAGAGAATTACAGCAAAGGGCTGAGAGGCAGTGGCTTCGTTCCTTCACAGCCCAAAGCAAAAGTAGGTGCTGTTTTAAGGGCTTTTGAAGGCAGTTCACCCCCAAAGGGACAGACGCTGAGCATGCCCTGTGTTTCAGGCCCTGTATTAGGCACTAAGCATCTAGGGATGAATATTGGTATAGAAGCCACGTATAGGAATGAGTCCCATCCATGGAAGCACTCCTTGTTTTAAAAAGAATGGCAATTAGAAAACAATTCTGTGGTTTGTTTTTTATTCCTTTCCATATTCAGAGGAGACCTACTCTGTTCTAGTAGCTTGAGGAATGAGCAAGATAGTTGCAGGGTGTTCACTTTCCAGCAGTTACTTTCCAGAGTTAACCAAGAACAGTTTCTGATGAATAGTCAGGTTCATCAGAATCGTCAGAAATAAAGCCACACCCAGTGAAAGGTTCCCCATCAAACCATCCAGTGTCTTTTCTATGAAAAATTGTTTCTTCCCATCACCTGGAGAATGGGGCTCCCGGACAGAGAGAGAATTGAAACACCTTGGAGACAGGACTGCCACCTCCCAGATGCAGGATGAGAGGGATTAACACCGTGGGGCCAGTGCCCAGGAACTGAACCGGCGCTTGCAGAGAAAGCAGCAGCTCAGTGTGGGATGCAACAGTGTCTCTGTGGGGAAAGGCCTGAATCAGCTCAGAGATGGGCAACCGAAGCAGTTTGGGCATGTGGATCCTTTCCCAACCAGCAAAGCCTTCTCAGTGCCGGGAGTGCACCTCGGTGACGAAGGCGGAGTCTTCCTCCTAGCTAATGCGGCTCTCCCGTAGTCCACACTCCTGGGGCCCCATGGGCGAGGTGTGTAGGCTAGACCATCTAGCTCTAAGTGATGTTCACACAATTGTGATGTTTGTGCAAGTGGTGTTTGCAGAGCTCTCGTGTTCCCTCAACAGCAAAATCCCCTAACAGCACATTTCCCAGAATGGACCCCGTTTGTTACGTGATGCTAGACCTACTACATACTGCACCGGTGGCCCACCCCCCCACTGCAAACGTACAATCCTTCTCATCCAAACTAGCCCAAGCTTCAGCCAAGCTCTGATGAACTGGTACGGGCAGTTGATGATTCAGTCTCATGTTTGCTCTTAAAAGCATCATCATTTTATCAGCAAGTAGCGTTTGAGAAAATAAGTGTCAAATTCCTATTTAAGCAAAGTAGTCGGAATTAGAAAAATGCCCCCCCCACCGCCCCCATGCACAAGTCGCCCTGCTGTCGTGACCAAGGTGTCCACGTTCAGGAAAAATAAGGAATAACAGGTGAATCATGACAACACAACTTTTCTGATGGAGCTGCCCTTCTAAAACTCGTCCAGTGCTGTGGATCCAAACCAAAGCAATGTTTAAAAAGTCCTTTCAGTGCTAGAAGCACTTTTGCTAATAGTCCTTTAAGGATAATTCTACTCCAGTGACTAAAAGCCTCATTTTCTCCAAAAAGGTCATGGGAGAGTTGCTGCAGCTACAACCCTCTCTCGTGGAAATGGAACGCGTGAATATAAACTGTGGTTGGTGGTTCTGGCTCCGCCCACGGTGCCGGTGCTCTGCGGTGCCTCCCTCTCCCTAGGCATTGGTTTGTGTGAGAGAAAAGCAGGACTCAAAAAGGGCTCTGTATGTCCTGGGTCCCAGGCAGAAGGCGAGAGACAGGCATTGGCTTCATTTCCAGCCTGAGGATTCAGAGTCTAGGAGGGAAAGCGATCTCCTTGTTTTTGTGAGGAAAACATCACACTTACCAAGGAACACAGCCATGTTGAGGCTTCTTGGGACATTCATGTAACCCTGAGAGGTGACATTTTAAACAGGGCCGGGCATTCCCACAGAGGGAGGGGACAGCAGTGAAAATGCTGTGGTGTCTCGCCAATGTCACCGAGGAAGCCACAGAAGAACAGAGGCTGTGGCCTTCGAGAGGTATGAGGGCAGAAGGGAGATGGGAGCCAGACACAGGGCCAGGGGACGGCTGTGAGGATAGGAGGACAGGCCAGCAGTGCTCCTGTCACAGAATTCACAGGACGTGAAGGCAAAGGCTGGGGTCAATGGGGTTATATTTCCAGTGACCTGATGCAAGATTTGGGGCTGCTGCTGCAGTGCCCATCTGTACTACAATGAATCAGAAGTACACTTTGCCTCCAGCTGCCAAATGGCCCAGGGGCCCACGGAGCAGACTTGCCTTCAGCACCAGGGGCCTGGCATATCACAGGACGGGGGAAGACAAGTCGCTGGAACTGCTTTGAGGTCAGGATTGGTGCCCCTGAGGGATGCCCTATTAAGAAGGGAATATATCAAATATATCAGAAGGAGGACTACGCTATTTTTTATGAACTTTCTAAAGCAGTAAAATATTTTTTTAACCTCTCAAAAGCATCTGGGGAGGAAGAGCCTGGGAAGATAATATGTATGTCAGTACCTATCTACACCCAGTTTCTAAAGCTGCAGAAGACTTTTCTTGACCTAGAAAGGTCTGTGGCAGACATACTAAGAAGACATCAAACTGTGTCTGTTCTGTGTGGACATCTGCGGAGCAATGTGATAGGCAGGGGAGCCCAGAATAAGGTCCCAAGAGTATCTTCAACTGCAAAAAAATTTATGAAGTTCAGGGACAATACCTAAAAAAAAAAAAAAAAAAAAAATTAAGCTGTGACTCTACCGAGCTGTGTAGATATTATAAGACTGGCAGGTCCCTGAAGCAAAGCAGGATAATCATTTTAAAAGTCTACAAGCTCCTGCATAAAGTGTCATCTGCGATTTCAAAACTACTATTGCTTCAATGCCTGTCACCAAGGCCTTAACTCCACTTAAACAGCAGCTGGTCATGTGGAGGCCGTCGGGACTGCCGGTCGACTTTCTTTAGCCTGAAACGCGGGGCAGAGAAGACCCTGCGCAGGTGCTGAGATCGGAGCAGCCACTACAGGAGGCTGCGCAGAAAGAGGTGCAGGATGGAAACGGGTGAAAAGCGTTCACATGGTTGTTGAAAGGAAGCATGGCACTTTATCTACAAGTCCACATTTTTAGCACAATGTTCACTGTTAGTAAAGTTAATTCTGGGGAGGAAGGGGGAGAGTCAGTGAGGGATTCTCAGGCCATAGGACAGCGAGGTCGGGGGAAGCAGCCCCCAAGGCCTAGTTCTGGCCTCGGAGTAGGAGTTGGTGTGGCTGCCAGAGCACCATGGGGTCAGCTTGACGCTGGACGCTTTGTGAGGTGCGGTCAATCTTTCCTCCAGGCAAGGCTCTGAGGGATCAACCTGCCCTTCTGCAGTCGTAAGGAACTGGAACAAGAGCAAGTCAGCCGAGGAAACCCCTCTCTAGTTTCTGTGGGAGCAGGACTGAAAAAGAACACAGCGTTTTAGAGGCCAGGGATTCAGCATTTCCGGGGGGGGGTCCTTGAAGTGGCTTCTATGGAGACCACATCCAAAGGGGCCTAGATCAGCTCTCAGGGAGGAATACTTCTAGAAAGCTCTAAGACTGTGTGAGAGGAAATGTTTCCATTGTCAGTAAGGCAGGTGTATCAGTTCCTGTTGCTGCTGCCACAGTCGTCACACACTTGGCGACTTAACACAGCACACATTTATTATTTTATCATTCTGGAGGTCAGAAGTCCACACTCAGTCTCCCTGGGCCCCAGCCCAGGTGTCAGTGGGGCTAGTTTCTTCTGGACACTCCAGGGGAAAATCATTCCCTTGCTTTTTTCAGCTTCCTGAGGACATAGGCAGGTCCCTGGGGTAAAGCAGGATAATGATTTGAAAAGTCTATAAGCCACTACACAAAAGGTCATCTGAGACCTCAAAATTACTAATGCCTCAGAACCTGTCATCGAGGATTTGCCTACACCCACACAGACACTGGTCATGTGAGGCCGTCGGCACCGGCTGGTTAATTTTCTGTACCTGTTTGCATCTTCTTCCATCTCGAAAGCTGGAATGAAAGCACCTCCGCCTCTCGGGCTCTCCCACCTCTGCTTTCTCGGTCGCGTGGCCTCTCTGACTCCGACTTTCCTGGGTTCTTTTTTTTTTTTAATATATTATATTGATTATGCTATTACAGTTGTCCCATTCCTGCCCCTTTATTCCCCTCCACCCTGCACCCCCCCATTCCCTGCCCTTTAGTTTTTGTCCATGGGTCATACACATAAGTTCCCTGGCTTCCACATTTCCTATACTATTCTTTACCTCCCCCTGTCTGTTTTCTACCTACCATTTATGCTACTTATTCTCTGTACCTTTTCCTCCTCTCTCCCCTTCCCACTCCCCTGTTGATATCCCTCCAGGTCTTATATAAATCCCTTTAACATTTCATATAATAAAGGCTGTGTGATGATGAACTCCTTGAACTTGATCTTATTTGAGAAGCACTTTATCTGCCCTTCCATTCTAAATGAAAGTTTTGCTGGATAGAGTAATCTTGGATGGAGGTCCTTGCCTTTCATGACTTGGTATACTTCTTTTCAGCCCCTTCTTGCCTGTAAGGTCTCTTTTGAGAAATCAGCTGACAGTCTTATGGGAACTCCTTTGTAGGTGATTGTCACTTTTTCTCTTGCTGCTTCTAAGATTCTCTCCTTATTTTTAATCTTGGGTAATGTAATTATGATGTGTCTTGGTGTGTTCCTCTTTGGGTCCAACTTCTTTGGGACTCTCTGAACTTCCTGGACTTTCTGGAAGTCTATTTCCTTTGACAGATTGGGGAAGTTCTCCTTCATTATTTGTTCAAATAAGTTTTCAATCCCTTGGTCTTCCTCTTCTCCTTCTGGCACCCCTATGTTGGAACATTCAAAGATGTCCTGGAGGTTCCTAAGCCTCTCCTCATTTTTTTGAATTCTTGTTTCTTCATTCTTTACTGGTTGAATGTTTTTTCTTCCTTGTGGTCCACACCATTGATTTGAGTCCCAGTTTCCTTCTCATCCCTATTGGTTCCCTGCACATTTCCCCTCATTTCCTTTAGCATATCCTTCATTTTTTCATCTAACTGTGACCAAATTTCAACCAATCCTGTGAGCTTCCTGATTACCCGTGTTTTGAACTGTGCATCTGATAGTTGGCTGTCTCTTTGTGGCTTAGTTGTATTTTTTCTGGAGCTTTGATCTGTTCTTTCATTTGGGCCATTTTTTTTCCTTGGCTCACCTGTTACTTTAAGGGGCGGAGCCTTAGGTGTTCACCAGGGTGGGGCCACCCTCAGGGCTATGTTGTGACGCTGTCTGTGGGGGCGGGGCCTGAGAGAACAATGGCACTTGCTCCGCTCTCTGCACTTACCCTGCTACCCAGAAGCAAGTTGGGTCCTTCTGTGCTGGCTCTGGGGTGGGTGGACCTGCACAGTTCCAAGTCCCTGTGGGTCTCTCCAATGAACTCTCCCGTGAGACTGGGAGTTCCTCCTGCCACCGCCCCAAATCCACAGGTGTTTTCAATCAGGTGGTTTCAATCAGTGCTCTGTTTCCCTGAGATGGTGGGTTGCACAGTCGATCCGCTTCCCAGCCAGCTTTTTCTCCTGGTTTATCTACGTGTGAATGAGGGACTGCCCTGTCCCCCAGTCTCGGCCCTGCTGAGTCTGGGTGGGTCAGCCATGGGTTTTGCCGAGTGCTCCCGCCCTATGTGGCCAGGCACACCCCCCGCGGCCTCTCGGGGCAGCTGCAGCATTGCCAGTACTGCTCCACAAACCACGGTCTCGCTGCACGTTCTCTGTCCGGCTCCGCCCCGCTTACCGGTCTGGATGAATGTGTCTTCTTTAACTCCTTGGTTGTCGGATTTTCACTCAGTTTAGTTTTCTGTCAGATCTGGCTGTTTTTGTTTTTTTTAATTGCTGTTTTTCCTCTTTTGGTTGTGCAAGGAGGAACGGTATGTCTACCTACGCCTCCATCTTGGCCAGAAGTCCTATGTCCTTCTTAAAAGACTGCTTGTGATTGGATTAGGCCTTCCCAAATAATCCCTAATAATCTCAAAATCTTTAACTTAATTGCACTGTCAATTAGATACCACCTCAAATTTTATAAAATGGCCACTATCAATAAGACAAGAAATAAATTGTTGGAGAGAGTGTAGAGAAAAGGGAACCCTCATTCACTGCTGGTGGGAATGTAAACTGGTACAGCCACTGCAGAAACTCGTATGGAGTTCCCTCAAAAAATTAAATATAGAGCTACCCTATGACCCAGCAATTTCCTCTTCTGGATATGTACCCCAAAATTGAAAACATTTATCCATAAAGACATATGTACCCCTATGTTCACTGCAGCATTATCCATAGTAGCCAAGACAGAAACAACCTACTAAATGCCCTTTGATGGGTAATTAGATAAAGATGTGGTATGTATATACAATGGAATGCTATTCAGACATAATAAAAGGTCAAATACTGCCATTTGTGACATGGATAGATCCTGAAAGAATCATGCTAAACAAAATATATCAGAAAAGAACAAGAACCAAATAATTTCACTTTTATGTGGGAAACAACAGACAAAACAAACTCATAGACACTGACAACATTATGGTCGGAGGGGTAGGAGGTGAGGGCAAACAATGGGGGGAAAAGGGTCAAATATATGGCGATGGAAGGAGATGAGACTTGGCAGTGAGCATGCAATGCAATATACAGATGATGTATTATGAAATTGTACACTTGAAATTTACATAATGTTATTAACCAATGTCAATGTCGCTCCATTAACTTTAATTTTTAGAAAAATACAGCACCCAGCCAAGAGGGATTGCGAAGACCTTCCTGAAGATTGGAAGCAGTGGGCAATGACTGTGGCATTCATGTCTGGCAGGCCCATGGTAGGCAGGAAGGGCCTTGTCTGGGAGGCTTTCTTTAAGAAGGCAAAAACTGCTTTCTGTGCAGCACGACTTCCAGTGATTCTGGGAATGGTAGACAAGGAGCATGCAAACCCCTGCAAACAAGACTGGCCACCCGCCACGGGAGTGTGCTCAGCAGGCAGCCTAGGGCTGTCAGCTCCTGCGGGGCTGGCCACCACTGCTAAGAGCCACCTCGCTCGAGGCCATGGGCTGCCTAGAGTGGCCCACACGTGCTGACAGAGAAGCAGGTCTAAACGCAGGGCTAGTTTGACTGGAAGCACATCGCTCTGAAAGGCAGCACTCTCTCCAGAGCGCTCCACCAGCTCATCCGACGCTGTCCTGGCCTGAGTTATGGTTGGATCTCTCCTTATGCCCAATTCTGTTTCTTTCCCCTTCCCTGAAGAGGTGCTCATACTAATAAATATCTGGCTCCCCAAATAGTACACAATTTGGTGTTTAACAGAAGTCGTCTTTGCTCATAGATGCATGAGCAGACTCTGTAAGACCTGGAAATAGAAGCACTGATGGACCTGAGCAAGGCTCAGTGGCAACCAAGGGCAATATCCTGAGGGGAAAGTAGATGTTTGCTCAAAACTTAGCTCCCTGGGGAGACCTGCTTGTGGCAGTGTGTGTCATCAAGGTGAGCTCAGTGGGCCCAGGCACCTGGCAGGAAAGCCACTGAGTGTGCACTCATGAACTAAGAAGGCAGTACCTCGGAGACTGCCCTGCTGTAGTGCTGGCAGGGATGCCAACTGGCCAAGGCCTCTCAGCAGCACGGGCCAGTGCTGTCCTCAGCTGTGACAACACACTGCAGCCAGAGGGATGGCAGAACACGTCGGGCACTCCCGTCCTTTCTCTGCACAGCATTTGAGAGTACAATGCCCTCCTCCTGCTCCTCTTTAGCACTGACTGGGTTTCTAGGGGCTTGGATAACTCCCGCTATGTGCTTTAGAAAGAGAGGCGCTGCGTTCTATTAATGTGGGCATGAGGGTCCTTGAGTAACAAATATGAAACAGGTATGGGTATATTTGCAATCAAAACTGGCAAAGTAGGTCATAAAGATATCATTTAGGTATTCAAATTGACACTATCACTAATGCATGCGTACTACCAAATGAATACTAACTCTTAGATCCTCCATTTCCTATGTATTGAAAAGAAGTTATTTTATTTTCTTTACATATATGAGAGGCTCAAGGAATATTGCTCATGAGTATGTGGAGTGGGGTAGTGGACAGAGTGGATTTGAATTTTTTCTTCAGAAAAGGAGATAGAATACCGAGGGAAGACGAACCATTGGTTTCAGAGGGGTGACTCTGGAGCCCCCTCTCTCCCCTCCTCTTTGTCCTGGCAGCAGGTTGATTGCAGTAGGCCACGGGTCTTGCCTCTCCATGGAGTAACTGCAGGAGCTCAGAGATTCTGTGCAGTCTGCTGCTCTCGTCATCAATCCTCATACAAGGCAGATTATGTGGCATCAGCTTGCATCACTGTGCACCTAACACAACAATATGAAAGCCATGGTGGTAACTTTTCATATTCTCTAAGGCAGGGGCTCAGGAAGTATATGTCCCCAGAAAGGAAGGGTTTGGAGATGTTTTATAAGAGTCTCTGCCAAAGAGTCCAGTCAGGGCATATCATCAGGAAATGAATCAGGCTGAGTCTGAAATGGAATGGGGGACAATGAGGTAGGTGCCATCCACGCAGGGACCCACAAAAGTGGCACAGACAACAGTAGTGCTGCTCTGTCACCTGGGGCCCTGCGTGGCCCGGAGAAGACAGTGACAAAGGCAGGAGCTCTCGGTTTTTGGGAGATGGCTGGAGTTCCCACTTCAACATTAGAGGCAAGTAGCTCTCAATGGTCTACTGTATAGTTAGCAGGGTCACAGCCAGTCTTGAGGCATGTCACAAGCAATTTGTTGGCAATAATAAAGTAGCAAATTTTGTCAATGATTTCTTTCTTTATATATTAGATTGTGTTACAACTTCTTTGATTGCGACTGGGAGATAACCAAATTGAGTCAGTTTGGGGAAAAAGAGCAACTCCCTGCACACTCCAGGTAACTACAAGAGCAGGGAACAGCTGGATGTCACCCTGGACTAGGAACACAATGTCCCTGGGGCATGCTCTTATCACCTTTCAAATCTCACTTTTCTCTGCCTGTTGGATTCATTCTCACTGTGGGAGGGTCTCCTCTGCATGGCAGGAAACACAGCTACAGACCACCCACAAGCCTCAAATATCACACTCATTTTGCCAACAGAGCATCCTGGGTCTGTGTTCCAAGTTTGTTTGAACATCTCTAAGGGATGCTTCCCGTTGGCATGTCTTAGATCATGTAGCCACCGCGTGGACAATCAACTGTGGCCAAGCTGTCAAAGTGTGTCACATTTCATTTCACCTGACTCCAACAGAAGCTCAGATCTCCCAGAGAAGTCTGTATTAGCCAGACCCAGTCTCCAAACCACTTAAATAGCCATTACTCTGGTCCAGTCTTGCACCTCTCTCCAAATTAGATTCTGGTCTGGAACTTACGTCTCTCAATAGGCATCCCTCTGCATGCTGAGCTTCTTCCCTAAAAGTGGCGTTCATGTTTTTATCCTACTTGCCCTCCAAGATACTCCATCTCAGCTATTTTCTCAGCTGGAGTCTGATCTCTCTTTCTGGGTGTGTCTGTGTGTGTGTGTCTTTCTCTCTCTCTCTCATTGTCCCCTAAACACCCTGGGTCCCTACTCCTTGCTCTCTGTTGCTTCTTCCAAACCACTTTTTCCTTACTCAAAAGCCCCAAGCCTTGAATCAGGCCATTTGAATGTATCTACCCCTGTCTCTCTCTTCTCCTCATCCATTGACTTTCTCTCCCCTCATTCACTAAAGGTGTGAGCCCTTGCTTCATGGTCATCTTGTCTACTCCATCTTTCATATCCATGAGGACAGTTGATCAGACTTCCTGCTGTTATATGTGCATTATCTTCAGGCCAGAGGACTGGATGGGGTGCAGAGGACAAAAGAGAAAGAAAATGTAGTTTAAAAAGTGAGGCTTCAGCTTCACCCTGAATTACATATGATTCTTCTATAGGTAGTTCTGGAAATGTTATGCCAGGGGAGAAGAATGGTATGAACAGCCTTACAGGGACTAGAAACAGTCTCATCCATTTCAGAAACTGGAAGTGATTTTGACTGGCCAATACATAGGGGAAGTGAAAGGGGCAACGTGGTGAGCGAACACAGAGATCTAAACTTCGGAAGGTTCTCTGCGCCATGTTTAAAGAATTCCTTCTTTCTCCTGTGTTTCCAGTGAAGGACAGTTAATAGCTTATTTTAGCTCCTGTCTGTGTGCTGATGACACTCTTGCACATGATACAATAATTTGCTCTGTAGACTCTCTCCTTTGACAGTGGATTCCTGGGGTCAAGGACTGTTTCGCTGGTCTCCACATCTCCTTTATCCAACACAGAGTATACACACTGGGTGGCCCCTCCTCACTGAATGAAAGACTAAACTTCTGCGGGGTGCCTGAAGATGTACTGTTTATACAATTTTTACCGAGAAAAAGATTAATAAAAATATATTCCAAGTTAGAAATAATAGCATTATAGACAAACTTTAGAAACCCATGCAACCCACAGCCCACAGTCCGCAGGAATAAAATGTGTGACTGACAATCTCTCAAATCTCCCCTAGAGAACCACAGTTAAGTTGGCTGTGTCGAGGATGTTGCGAACAAAGCTCATGCTTTACATGGCTTTAGTGGGCTACTGTCTTCAAGGTGCTTTTCAGGTACATTATTGTATTAAATCCTCTCTGTCAAGTTTGGAACAGTGAGAGGTAAGTCTTATTATTCTTACTGTGAAGAAAGTAAGGCCAAGATTGTTGATCACTTGGCCAAGGTCATACAACAAATAAGTGGCAGAGCCTGAACTTAAACTGAGATCTTTGGTTCCAAGTACAGCAGTCTCTTTGTTGCTTCTCACTGCCTCTAGCCAACAGCGAGGACATCTAACACTGGAGACACAGTATTTCGCAGGTGAGGTTGTTATATGGCACCACTATTTAAAAAAAAAAAAAAAAGCCCTGGCTGGTGTGGTTCAGTAGATTAAGTGCTGGCCTGTGAACCAAAGGGTCGCTGGTTCAATTCCCAGTCAGGGCACATGCTTGGGTTGCAGGTCAGGTCCCCAGTGCGGGGTGGGTGTGAGAGGCAACCACACACTGATGTTTCTCTCCTCTCTTTCTCTCTCCTTTTCCCTCTTTAAAAATAAATAAATAAAACTTTTAAAAAAAGGTAAAAGTTATCTGTGCTGACAAGTGTGTGAATTGCCAACAAAACCTGGCACTACTTTTATCCTTTCACTGCTTACACTATTAGTCAGATCCTTGTATTATGTCTGGTCTGCATCTTAGTCTTTTAAGAGTGAGGTGCAGAAATGTAAGAGGGACTCCATCCGTTGTATCTGATCTGTGAAAGAATGTTATTGGGAGGACTATGTCCCCTTTCTCCACAGAGAGCATAGCCTCACAGGAAATTAGCAAGTTGCAGCAACACAAATATAAGCTAGATCGAAGGGAAAACTTCCTGACACTGTTAGATGAAGGGAATGTGTTTTCAAAGCAGGATATGAAATCTCTATCACGATAGACTTGAAGAATAGGAGAAATTCTGTTCAGAGAATGTTGAAAAGCCTGGACCCCAAAGGATATATAAAATTAACTCTACTCCTATCGCCTCCATGGTAGCCTACGGGCAATGGTATCTCCCAGCTTACCCTGGCCTTTTTTTTTGTTTGTTTGTTTGGCTACCCCTCCTCCCTTATGTTACTATGTAGTTTGCTGACTACAAGTAAACTTTGTTTTGCTCTCTTTATTTTTTAAAACAGGAAAGTATGATCGAGATTTATATTCTCAAAGAAATCCAGCTGTCTAAAAGTTACCACCTGTTGGTGATAATGGGACGTGAAAACCAAAAACAGAAAGAAACTAAATCATCTGTCTCTTTACTAACTTGGCTCCTCCCTGAACCCAGGACCATGTCAGAAACATCACACAACACTTTGGAAAGGGTATGAGTTATTTTTCATTCTTTATTATTTGCTTTATTCTGCACTCTTCCCCAGACCCCAAGTAATTCTGTTTGTCTTATTATTTTAAATAGATGCATATATTCATGTGTGTGTGTGCATGTGTTACCTGCCAGTGACTTGCCTCTGACTCCTGGTGACCCTGTGAATGACGGACGTCTGCAGCGTCCTGTCCCCATCAGCCCTGCTATGGCCTCTTTTATGCAGTCAAAGCCACCTTATATGTGGCCTTTCTCTTTTCCTACTGCCTTCCGTTTTCCCAGCATTATGGTCTTTCCCAAAGACGCCTGCTGTCTCATGATGTACCTGAAGCAGGGCAGCAACCGTTCTGTCACTTTTGCCACCAGTGATGTTTCAGGCTTAATGTGCTGTAGGACCCACCTGTTCATATTTCAGGATGTCCAGGGTATCTATAGAGCCCTGCTCCAGGGCCGTATTTCAAATGAAACATTTCCCCCCATCAGCCTTTGTCACCACCATTTTTTTCTTCTGTACATAGTAACTGGGAATACGAGGATGTGGATGATCTTAGCCTTGGTCACTAATGACTCATCTTCGCTCTTATTGGTCTTTCCTAATGTTACAGAACAGACTGGGGGGTGGTAAATGATATACTGTTACCAAAAGGACCCCACCTTTGTGCTACAGGGGTCCCCCACCCCGTACTAGGTTCATTTTGCTCGCTGCCAAAGGAAAAGTGTCTCTCAATGCCAGAAAAAGAAAGGAATTATTTATTTACAAGTTATACAGACTTAGAGTAATGACTTAATGTCTTCTTTAAAATACTAAAGTCCTTTAGAATACCCACAGATGCACACAGTCCTTCCTTCTCCCCCTGCCCAGTCCGGGGTACCGTATATATCTCAGGAAAAGAAGTAGAAGTCCATGATTCAGGCTCCCGGCACCATCAGCTGTGTCGCCACCATGATCTCCAGTTAATCCAAAGCCACGTGGCACCTTCTCCTGGCCCACCAGCAAGAGTCCTTCCACCCCTTTTCTTCCCAGCAAAGTCTCTCCCGCTTCCCAGGCCGCATGGCAAAGGATGCCACCCAAAGCCACGTGGTCCTCTCTCGCCCAAGCCGAGGGTCCCCACTCCACAAAAACCACGATTCCCCCCTTGGCATGGCTGCCGCACCTGGATTTAAATCCCCGTGCCATTCTTCCTCTGCAGCCCAAATTCCGACTCTGACAATCCGCTACACCTGCCAGCATTCCTATCCTTCCAGCTTTTCTGGGCTGCCATGGTAACTGTGGGCAGGTGTGGCTCCCTGGCATGGAGCCAATCATCTCCAAGTTCTCACGCAGGCGCTGTGTCCAGGGGGAGTTGCCTCCCAGTTACATCTTGGGTGGGAGTCACTTCCATCCCCCTGGCTCAAAGCTTGGCCATAGCTATTTAACATATCTATGAAACCTGTTAAAGATTATAGATGTGTTAAATGACCGTTCTAGAGGTTAGAACAGCTCTGAATGACCCTACTCCATGTGTCCCATCCCCCAGCTCAGACTTGTGGGGCTGAGGACATCCTATATATATTTTTCTAATATTTCCTGATACCTTGAGTTCTGGACCCCATTATAAATCTCTATTCAGGGCCCCCCTTGACTGCACCCTGTTACACTAAGTCCTCCATTGCTGCCCTTTTCGGTCACAGCCTGCTCTTGACTTCTTGGTTGCAGTCTCCATTGGAATTGAGGAGCCAGAAAAAGGGGAGCAAAGTTTTTCACAGTTTCAGTGTTTTCTTGTCTATGTTAAAGTTCTGCATTCCTTCTGAAATCATGATCTTTGTCTTCTTGATTTTCAAATGCAGTCCTGCTTTGGCACTTTCTTCTTCCACTTTGATCAAAATTCATTTCAAATCATCTCTACTTTCTGCCAACAAAGTGGCGTCATCTGCCTATCTTAAGTTAGTGCTATTTCTTTTGCTTATTTTCACTTCTCCTTCCTCAGAGTCTGGCCCAGGATGTACATACAAGCTTTTTTTCTTACATCATTGCACACTGCTGTTAGGGTCTGGGTGATAGGTTTCAAAAATGACAGTTTCCCCCTCTCTGTACCCATGCCCCCTGCAGATGTGTGACTGAGAGGGCTACCACTCTGAATCTGGACTCGGCCTGGGGACTCCTTTAGTGTATGGGATGTCAGCAAGTGTGACACAGAGGGTTTACAAATGTGACCACCCTGTGAAGATTCCGGCTGAAGAATGAGAGCCCCCCTATGCAGAGACAGGCGAAGATCAGCCATGCCACTGCAGGTGCCCTTCAGGTCAACTGGGCTTCCAACTGCCAGGTGGGGCTTAAGTTCACCCAGATCATCCAGACCGTAGACAGCTCACACATTGAACTCAGTCCCATGAGAGGCTGACAGGGATCGACCAAGACTAAGGTGGCTTGGACTGAAATCATGAACTAAGTATGTGGACTTAAACCACTCAGCTCTTGCATGGATTGTTACACAGCTACAGGTCACTGATAGAGTCCACACACTTTGGGACATCAGGGTTTGTTCTAATCTCGTCCTCTTTGAGTTGGTATTGTTTATTCAGAAAAAAACCTAAAAACACATACAGAGGCAAATGAATAAATACCTATGGACACAACACTTAGATTTAAATGTATTTGTTTTAAATTATTAAATATAGAAAAATAATTACAAATAATGTTGACCTCTTCTCAAACTCATGTTTCTTCTTTAATTTCTCTCATAAATTTGCTATGGATTTCCCTACCTAAGCTTTTTCACTTTTACTATAAGTCTGTGTGTGTGTGTGCATGTTTTCCTTAGACAGATGTTTTATTCAAAGAGACTGATATATTAAGTGGTACATAAATTTCCTTCATATATGTAAACTTGGGCTTATTTTTCTATCCCTCATTAATAGACATTTGGGATTGCTTCCAGTATGTGAAAATTGTGTGTTTTTTTTAAAAGACTTTACTTATTTATGTTTAGAGAGAGAAAGAGAGGGAGAAAGAGAGAGAAACATCAGTATGTGATTGCCTCTTGAGTGCCCCCAACAGGGACCTGATCTGAAACCAAGGCATGTGCCCTGATTGGGAATTGAACCAGTGACCCTTTGGTTCACAGTCTGGTGCTTAATCCACTGAGACACAGCCAGGGCAGGAAAAATATCATGTTTTTGTATAGATACTGGCATATATCTCCTCATGCACATATTATGAAATTAGCTAGAAACAGTTATTGAATCATTTAATGTGAAATTTTTCAACTTCACAAAAAATTGCCAACTCTCCAAATAGTCATAGTAATTTTTTTAATTAGCAATATATGAGATTCAATTTCCTCACATGAAACAAATACTTGATTTTTTAAGGCAAGTGTTAAGAAGTCAGAAAATTATATAAAGAGAGCTGTGTACAAAAAGAAATAATAAATGTTAGTATATTTTTAATCAGAGAAAAATGGTATCTTATTTCTTTGATTTTATTAATTACTAGTAAGGTATAGCATTTCTTTACATGTTTATTAGTTATTCAGACTTTTTTCTGTGAATTTCTTGTATATATCATTTATATATTTTTAAATTATTTTTTTTCTATTGTTTTCTATGAAGTTTTTTATATGGATATTGACCTCCAGTTTTATATCAATTTTGTAAATATTTCTTCCAACTTTGTTTTGGTTTTAGCTTTGTCTACACAAACTTACATTGTGATATTATTATAAAATGGATTAACGTAATCAATTTTAATTTAATATGTGGAATTTTTATGTTTCACTGTGTTTAAAAATGATTTCATTTATCAAGTTTGTAAGATATTTACATATATGTTCTTAATAATTTTATAGTTTTGCATTAAATCTACATGGAATTGGGATTTGGATGAAATAAGGAAGATTATATATTATTTTATCTGGAAAAGAAATTATTCATATACATTTCTACCATTTTTGTTTTTCATATTCATTTGAGGAACAATCTCTATTAAATCATAAGACATTAAAAATGCATGGTCCCAGTTCTACATTTTCTATTCTGCTTTGTTGATTTTTTCTTTTTTTTGCTAATCTTCCTTCAAGACCACATTTTCCTAATTACTATAACTTTGAAGCATATGTTGATAACTGGTAGTATAAGTCTCTTCTCTTTGTTCTTATTTTGTAAAACTGTCTTTGCTATTCCTACTCATTTACTATTTTATATTAGACATAATACTTTAAGTCTTACAAAAAGTACTTTGAGATGATGATTAAAATTTCATTGCATTTAAATATTACATCAAAACAATTACATATTTATAATATTGAATTTTTCTATCAGAATAATGGCTATTCCTCTATTTATTTAGATCTTCTTTGATGCTCTTCATGAGTTTTATATTTCTTTCCATAATAATTCTGCACATCTTTGTTACATTATTCCAAAAGACCTTTTTATAATTTTTTGTTGTTACTGAAAATAAGATTTTTCTTTGCTGTTACATTTTCTCTTTGATCATTTCTGGAAAAGAGGAATATTCTATAATATACTCAGATTATATCCAACAACGCTACTGTTCTGTTTATATCTATAGGTTATTTTGGAATGCAAAAAATGCAATCACATTTTAAATTAATCAGCAGAATTTCTACTCCTCCATTCCAGTCCTAAAGCACCTTTTTTTTTTTTTTTGGTCTTATTGTTTAGGACCCCCAGTAAAACCCTTATTACTTATTCACATCCTCAATTTTTACTGAGAAAGAACCATATGGTAGACCCTGTTTAGATGTCTGCAATGCAAAAGAGATAGAACAGAAAGCATTTCTTCCCTCCTGTAGCTGACATTCTAACAAACAGACCATGTATATATGTTAAAACAGTCTTAAGTGCTATGAGAAAAAGTATAACCCAGGTTTAGAGGGTTTAGGCTGCAGAGAACATGGTTTGCAATTTAAATAGGATTATCAGAGTAGAACTTAACAAAGTGATGTTTGAAGAAAATCTTGAAGAATTCATCTCGCGAATATCTGGGTGAAGACTCTTCCTGGTAAGGGGGCATCCTCAGATAAGGTTCCATGCAGTGAATACGTTGAGAGATAAACAATTGTTGAATTCCGTGTTTCCTGTTGGATTGGATGTGATCTCTGAGAGAAAGCAAGCTCTCGAGAAAGATTGTAAGGTTTGTGGTCTAAGCTACCAAGATAAATGTCCTCTCAACCAGGAAGGTAAAGGCCGAAGTTAAGCAGTTTAAGGAGAAGAAGAGTCTAATTGCAAACATACAAAATTTGAGAGGTTGTTCAGACATCCAAATAGGGATGTTGAGATGGTAAATTAATATTCAGTCTGAAGTTTATAAGAGAGGTATCTGGTTGGAAATAAAATTTGAGAGACACTGGCAAATAGACAGTATTTAAAATCAGGAGACTAGATGAAGTCATTCAGTCTGAGGACTGAGTTTTGGAGCGCTCTGTGATTAAGAGTTCTAGAGAAGATGAGGGATCAGGAAGGTTGAGGAAGAGGAAAAAGCTAGTGGGAGGAACCAAGACTACGGCTTCCTAGTAAGTACATGAATGTGTTACGAGGAGGAAGGAGTGAGCAACTGTATCAAATACTGTCGGCAGGTCAAGGTGGCTGCCAAAGAACTAACTGTTGTATGTGGTAATGGGGGGATCACCAGTAATTTTGCTGAGTTTATTTTCAAAAGAATGATGGGGATGAGACCCTCTTTGAGAGATTTGAAGAGAGAATGGAGAGAAAAATAAAAAACATAAATATAGATAACTTTTGAATTTTGTAAAAAAAAAGAGCTCAAAACTGATACTGTGGTTAGAAGGAAGGAGGGAGGGAAAGAGGAAGAGAGAGAGAGACAGAATGAATGGCAGAAAGAAAAAAGGTAGAGAAACAAAGAAAGACAGAGAGAATGGAGAAGTCACGTGTTTCTGTGTTGATGAAAACTACCCAATAGCCAGAGAAGAAAATGATGTAGGAGACAAAGAAGAGAATGGTGGGCATGTTGTCCTTGAGTGTGTGAAAGTAAATGACATCAAGTCGTAGATAACTGTAGAGACTGGTTTGTATAGAGCTAAGGAACTTCTAATCAAGTCATGGGCATGCCCTTCAATTCCACTGTGCTACAAGCTTATTTTAATCATAACATCATTAAATTAAATCACATTATTCTAAGAGATCTGTTAGATAGTATTTCCTCATTTCATTAATGTGGTATAGTAGTAACTTATCTCATGTTGAACAATTTTGCATACATGCAATAAATGCTACTTAATAGTGATGTATTTTATGCAATATTATATTCAATATTTTAAGAATATTGCTTCTGTGGTTATAATTCTTACAGGATCATTGTTCAGTTCAGGTCAATATACCACTAACGCTTAAAATGAATTGAGTAGTTTTGCCTTAAATGATCTCTGTTTCTCTTTCTTGAGGATTCGGGGAAATCTATAAAACTAGATCTGAAGCCTTTCTAGGGAGAAGATTTATACTAATGATTTAATCCCTTCATGATTATTAGTATATTCATATTTTCTACTTATTTCATAGTCAGTTTATGATTACATATAATATTTCATATTTTTAAATGGTGGGAACAGAGTTGCTCATAATATTATCTTAACTTTATAATTATGTCATCTTTTTCCACCTTCACTGTCTTGGAATATGTTTATTTGCATATAATGTTTTAAAAATTTATCTTATGATGAGCCTTTATTTTTACTTATATAGATATATGCAAGAAAAAATAATTTCCAAAAGGCTCTTCTAATTCTAAGAAAACCTCTATACTTGAGTTTAATTTTCAAAGCTCTTTGAATAGTTACTCAGTGGGCACACATTATAAAGTTTACAAGTAAATTTAACTTTCTATAACCAACACCCAATCAGTAAATATAATTTCCCACAACCAACAACTAAAACAAGCATTTTACTAATCTTAACCTTGAAACTAAGTTAATTTTATAACTAGAAACCATTTTTTTAAATTTTTTTTTTTAAGATTTTATTTATTTATTTTCAGAGAGAGGAGAAGGGAGGGAGGAAGAACAATGTATGGTTGCCTCTCACATGGCCCTCACTGGGGACCTGGCCCGCAACCCAGGCATGTGCCCCGATTGGGAATCGAACCAGGACCCTCTGGTTCCCAGCCCGCGCTCAATCCACTGAGCTACACCAGCCGGGCCTAGAAACCATTTTGGTTCAAATCTCTTGAGACTTAGCAATTTCACGGTAAGATATAGGTAAAAATCCAATTAAAAAACAAAACAAAAAATGTACACCACCTGGATAAAAAACACTTGTATCTGCAGATCCTCTATTTAAATTCTCATTTTTAAACATGAAACAAGTAGCCTATGATTTATTCTAATTTTACCAAGGCTGAATCAATGTATTAGGATCTTATAATTTTTTATTTCCACTTCTCTCTCTTCCTTAAAGTTTTGTCATAAATTTTCTATTGCAGTATTATAATTCATAGAATTAGCTTTTGTTTTTGTTGAAAATCTCTGTAGACTCATTTAGTTTTTCTGTGTCAATTACTTTTACTTTTATTATTATTTCTTTTATTCATTTTGTGGTTTGTTTTTCTTGGTCTACATTTGTGGTTGAATGTATAACTCATAATGAGTAACTCAAGTTTCTGATTTTCTGTTTTGTAATTTGTTCATTTAAGCTACAACATTTCATTTAAAGCTCTAAAATTTCCTTAAATTATTACTTTAACTGCAACCTGCAATTTGAATACATACAGCTTTCTTTGTCATTCACGTCTAGATATTTTATAAGCCTATTGTGGTTTCTTTTCTAATTCAAGATTTACTTAGAAACATGTTTTAAGTTGCTGAATATATGGGGAGAAGTCATTGAGATTGTATTTTTATTGATAATATTGCATTGCGGTCAAGGAATTTAGTCTGCGTGTTAGCTTTATGTTTGAATTTGTGATAAATGTACAAACACAGACATAAACCTGGACATAATGGTGGCCCATTGTGAAAAATCAGCTATCTGCTTCTGTCCTACACCCAAGTACTTTCTTACGAAAGTCTTGTCTTTGAATTGTGCAGAGGAAATGAAAGGCAGCATGAGACATACTGGGGAATGATTCGGGGGCCCAAGGGGTGGGGTAGGGAGGAGGCCGCAGATCCCAGAATTCTTTTGGACCAACGTCTCCAGATCAGACCAGTGAAATGGGCCTGGACAGCTCTGTTGGGCCCAGGATCCCATGTTGTTTCCATGGATACTTCAGGGAGAGCTGATAAGGCTCAAGGCTTAAAAATGAAGCTAGAACTGAGTTGAATTTGGATTATGCATCAACTCCCTGGGGCCACCTATCATGTCCAATCTTGTTAGTCCCCTTTCTTCTCTTCCTGGGGTCACTCCATGTATAGGTTTTCCTTACAGGAAATCCAAGAAGTCCCATGTATTGAACCCATTTGCCTGTTACGTGACAGTCTGTGTCTTTCTCCTGCCTGGTTGCAACGTGTGAAGCAGCTTAGCAAAGCAGCATGTGCGCTGCTCCCCATCTCTCCTTGCTTCCCTTCCCTTCCACTCACTCTCACGGACCCAAGTTTGCACCACTTAAGTAGGAAGTCAACACAGGAATGCTTGACTCAGGCTCTGTCATGCAGGAATCCCAGACTAAGGCAATTCATATCACCACTGAAATGTAGAAAGAATAGTTTAAAAATTTTTTTTTGCATTAGATGGTATAATTTTCTGGAAGCAATATAGACTTTATGGCTGGAAGTTAATGGGATGATAATAAACTCTGGTGTGGAGTAGCATTTCTATTGACCTAGGCTTTCACTGGTGGCTAACTGGGATAAACTGCAGTTTTATCTGCAGTTTAGGTAAGGCATTGGAAAAAACAAGTTTCAGAGTCAATCAGTATGGGAACCATGGACATTACAAGGCTTAGGGAAGAGGTGGATGTTTGTGATACCACTAGAGATTATGAATAAAAAAAATAACAGGCTGAGGACAGTTATTTGCCAACTCAATGTGTCGTCTCTCTAGCTTTAAAGGAGACTTTTGCATTCTGCAGTGTCAGCGTAGAGTAAGTGGAAAGACCCCAAATCTAACCAGACAACAAAAATGGAAGGATGGCTATGCAGCAAGAGAAGTATTAATGTCAGTGTCCCAACCGTGACAGTGGGGGCATGGGGGGACATGGAGGCATGGGGTGTGGCCATTTTTATGCATAAACTTAAAAATACTGAACTCATAAGTTTTATGAACATACTTCGCAAGAAATTTCTCTGAAGAAAAACAATCCCTTTTTTTATTGACAGAAGTACATAACATCCTTGTACTGGGATACCACGTGGTAATCTCATCTAAAGAATATGCTCCACAATATGATCTATTCTCTTCAAGATCCTTCCTCATTGTCTTCAGCGGGCTGATAATCAGAATCAAATCTAGGGATAGACTAAGGAGATGGGGGGAAACAATATTTTCTCCAGAAAGACACAGCTTGCATAGCAAAAGCACTTCAGAACCAGGTGATATGGGTATCAGGAACCTTGGAAACTCACATTGTGGTGAATCTTGGAGGTGTGAGAACAAGGTTGAGATGGACTAGAAAGCTGGAGAGTGGAGGAGAACTCACTAACCTGGGACTACTCTCCTACAATTCAGGAGTCAATATTTTGGCAAGGGCTTCTGGGGTACATTCAAAAATTATTAGCTGGAATGGCTTCTTGAAACCTGGACTCAACAATGGTCTGCACTAAAGTAAGTAAATATGTCAATTTTGAAGAAGGCATAAGAAGGCTTTTGGAGAGGGACATGTTAGAGTGAACATATTATGTAAAACCTAGAATCCTACCATTTGACTTCATTCTGTAGGAGGGTCCAGAAGACATATATTGCTAGGGCAGCGAGGAATGCATTGGTGCTAGGTACCGGGGGATTGCTGAGAAGCAGACTTGTAACTATCTTCTGAGGTTGCTTGTGGGTGTTGCTACTTTTGAATGGGACTTTTTCATATCAATATCAATATTGTAATTGTGAAATGACAGAAATTACGTGCTACATGGCAGCACCTAACCATCCAACGCGAGCTGAATCCAATTGCTGCAATAGGCGGTAAAGGTGCCTTACCCTATAAGAATATATTGTAGTAGCCAATAGATCATGGTCTTTTTAAGGACAAGACAGAACAGAAGACTAGGGTATTACTCAGTTTATTTAATCAGGGGGGAAAAGCAGAAATATCAAGTAGCACTTAATGTTAACTGACACAATAGGAAATCATAGTTCCTCAGCTAGTTTTCAGAGTTAAGCTAGTTCACATAAGAAGAACTCATTGATTGAAGAGAGGGAAATTCCTTCATCAAGTATTTGCAGTAAATATTTCTCTGATCCTTTCCCAAAAGGATTTAAGAAAAGTAAGCAGTGGGGAAATAGATATCCCTATCATTGTTAGCTCTGGACTTATATCGTGAAATGGAAAATTCCAACGTAGACCCAATGAGTAGGGTTTGAGCTTGTGGAAGTCAGTTAAGAATAGATTCTGGCCTGTGTTTATCTCCACTGTGGTTTCACTGAGTCAGGAGATTTACAGTGTGGTTATTTCCCTATATCCCAAATGTATAATTGGAATAGATATTTTTAGCGTCTAGCAGAACTTTTACCTTTGGTTTCCCGACTGTGCACATCATGGTAGGTAATAATAAGAAGAGACTTCTGAAGTGACCTTCTCACTATTCTTCCTCTCCCTGTTGCCAAGAAAAAATAATGTATTCCTTGAAAAAATGTATATATTTATAGCGCAACTAAAGACATAAAAAGATGCAGGGTGATCGTCTCTATCATAGCTTTTTAATTTACCAGTCTGACCCATACAACAATGGCAGATGGGGTAGAATACCAAATAGCTTAATGAGATGGTGGTCTAAATCACAGTTGTTTCAAGTGTCATCTTTACTGACACAATTTCTGTCACTTTATATGTGGCCTATAATCTGAAAAATGCTTGTCTTTATTTCTGATAATAAAAAGGATTGAAGTGGTTAGCCTTTACATGGCAAGGGAAGCAGTATACCTTAATGTCATGCTTCAGGGCATGTTAAATATTGTGCTTCATGTCTAACATAGTCAGTTCCCAGCCACTTTTATTGTCTTGACATTCTCCCGAACATTGAGCCAGCGAGGAGTGACTCACTGCCACTCACACCGCCTGTGACAAAGTTGATTTAAAAAGTCTTTGTTGAGTTTTTGGTATGCTTTATTTTAATTTCCAGTCATTCTCAAGCCAATACCTTTGTCAAATTCAAAGCTAAAAACTTGGATGTTGTGCAAATGTCAAGATAATATGAAAAAGAGGTCTCATCACTCACTTTCTATACTTATTAAGTTATCCTTTGAAATGGTTCATTTATCTTTTGGATTGATCTTTTGGACTGGCAATAAACAGTTAGGGATCAGCAGCACTTTCAGGATTGTATTCTGTGTAGCACTGATCTAAATGTCTGAGTGAGACATTTATACACACACATATACTGAGATGTACATATACAACATAAATGTTTTATTATTTATGCATCTATTTATATATGTATAGGTGTATGATATATGTATAAATACACACCAACATAGTAACCATAGACTAAGAAATAAAAAAATGTGGAAACTTGAAAACGTGGCATAACAGTGAAGATTTTAATTATCTTGGGGTCTGGGGGGTGCTGTGACTTTGTAAAGTACAGCTCACAGTACTTTGTACTTCCTTCAGATAAACAAAATCACAGCAGTTGTTTGTTCTCTTTGGATTTGGGAGGTAAAATATACCTCATTTTGGAATATTGCTTTGAGAACTTATTGTTATCTGCAGACTGCCTTAAGAAAGGTCTCCATGCACTATATGCTGTTCTGCCCTTATGGCCACATAATTTAGGTTCTAGAAGGCCTGTGAGAGATAAAGGCACCATGTGAAGTTTTTGCTGAGCTCCAACAGAAGTCCCATGGATGATGTCTAGGGCTCTGGCACAGAGCCGTGACTTCTCTATCAGAGAACCACTGTACTAGCCAGAGGGGGTGGTAGATGCCGTTGAGTAAGTATGTGTACTGTGTGGCCACTGCTTGGAAAAAAACAGCTTCTAGTGAGATACGGGGCACAGTAGAGACTGAGCACCTGATCATCATAAACCAAACAATGATGACTTGCAATAACCGGGGAGCAAGAGGGCAAACCCACACCTAGAGGCACACCTCAAGCTCTGCTTGAGTTACAACTTCTAACATTCCATTGGCCAAAGAAAGTCACCAAGCTAACCTAAAGTAAACAGGCAAGAAATTACACTCTGCCCATTCTGAGTCCAAACTACATCAAATGACTAACACAAACATCAGTGGAATCAGGATGTATACCCCTCCCATGGAGATGGACTGGGAGAGAATATTTTTAACAATAACATAAGCCATCCCAACTACCACACTGTAAGTTGACAGGTTGATCAGAAGCCCATCGTAGAATGGAAGTTGTACATTCGGGAAGGAGTTCAAACAGATCCAGGAAGCACAGATGTGTTATGTGAACAGATAACATCTGCCTTTGATATCCTACCTTTGTTTCTTCAACCTATACTTACAACCTAATGGTGGTGCGAGACGGTTCCTACAGCAAACTGACAGAAGAGGAAAGGAATTTGAGCTCTTAGATTCCCAGATGTGTCGGCACAAAATGTTAGTTTTAACAGGAAATGAACTACGGCCTCATGGTCTCGTAGGCATAATAGACAACAGTAAGAGACAATCCTTTCAGGGCAGAGCCAGCCAGCCATCTTATATAGAGGGAGAGGTGGCCAGAAGGAAAGACATATCCTGACTTCTGACAGAGTGGCTTGACTAATTCATCAGAGGCCTAAAAGGAATAAGACTAGAAGAATGCAGATAAGTAGATCTTGGGAAGAATGATGTAAATGGAACTCTGAGAGTAGAACAAAGTTTGGAGATCTTTTTGTCTCATACAAGGTCTGTCAGGAAAAAGACTAGTCATTATTAACATAACAAGAACAGCTGGCATGACATGATGTCACCTGGCAGCCAAGGAGAGTGGACTGGAATGTGCATGCACGAACAATGACAACTTCACTGTACTAGTCAGAGCGGGTGGTGGATGCCTTTGAGTGAGCACGTGTACTGTGTGGCTGTTGCATTCAAAATGACTGAGTGAGTATAGCAATGAATCTGCACCAAATTTTGTGTTAAGCTTGAATATTCCTCTGTAGAAACTATTGGCTGATTCAAAAGCCCACAGCAATGGACTACTGGTGATTGGCAGCTTTATTACAACCATGTGCCTGCTCATGCATCACATTTTGCGCAGAGTTTTTTGGCAAAACATCACCCAGGTGACTCAGCCCCCTTACAGCCCAGATTTGGTGCCTTGCAGCTCTAGCTTTTCTCCAAACTAAAATCACCTTTGAAAGTGAAGAGATTTCAGATCATCGATGAGATTGAGGAAAATACGATAGGGCAGCTGATGGTGATTGGAAGAACTATGTGAGGTCCCAAGGTGCCTACTTTGAAGGGGGAACTGAAGTGTCATTGTCTTCTGTGCCATGTTTCTTATATCAATCTTGACTCTTCTTCAGTAAATGTTTCTATTTTTTCTATGACATGGCTGAGTACCTCTGGACAGACCTCAGAATGCCCAGTACTGTGGATGCATTGTGGAGTTAGCTGCTCAGTAATGAGGTGGTAAGATGATTTCTCCAAGGAATTTCATTCAGCCTCCTTCTTTGGCTACCCTGGTGCAGGGGCCATAATGGCAGGGACAGAGGCTATAAATGAACCCAGCAATTGAAACTCATCTTCACCAAGGCCTTGCTAGCTAATAGCTCTGGCAGCAGCAGGAATGGACACATGACTGCTCCCTGGAGTACCTACCAGCCTTTTGGCAGAGATCCATTTCATTGGATTATTTCCATTGTGAAGGAGCATTAGTTGAACTTTTAGAAGAAATATAAATATGTACCTGTGCCCCTACCATCACCTCCATCCAAGGCTTACAGAATACCTTGTCCACAGACATTCTATCACGTAACAGTGCTTCCTGTTAAAGGACATTTCACAGTGGAAAAGATTTGGTGATAGTCTCATGGCCATGAGGTTCACACCTTTTATCATCCTATCACCTGGAAGTAGCCAGCCTCAGAGAACACTGAAATAGCCACCCACGGAAGTCTCAGGTGAGGTGCCAGCACAGTGTGGCTTCTGTCCTCTGGGATTTGGCGTGTACTCTGGTAGCTAGGATAGATGGATTTAGGAACCAGGGTTGGAATAAGACTGGCTCCTGTCACTATCACGCCCAGTGGCCCGGCTGCAGAATTTCTGCTTTCTGTCTCCTCAACCTTGAGCTATGCTGAGGTAGAAGCCTCCGTTCCCAGGGTGTGAAGAAGGCTGCCAGGGGAAACATTAAATGTTCCACTGAACTGGAAGCTGCAACTGTCACCTTGTTAATTTGGGCTTCTCATGTGAGTAGAGAAACAGGCAAAGAAAAGCATTAATGTAACTGGTGCAGTTAATAGATCTTGTTTGCCATGAAGAGCTGGAGTTGGTACTTACTGCATGACAAGGGTAAATGAGTGTGGCCACTTCACTGTGATGTCTCCTACAACTTCCATACCTGATGATAATCATCAATGAGCAAACACACCCAAAATGTAAGGAGAAGCTAATGGCCTAGATACCTCTGGGATCAGAGTCTGGCTCACCCTACCTGATTTGTAACCTGGACCAATCTAAACGATTTGCAAGAATGAAGGTAATCTAGAATTGCTGTCAGAGGAGAGAGATGGCGAACATCAGCTGCAGGCTTGGGACCAGCTGCAGTGGTGGGTACTGTTCTTCATATCATTAACTCTCCTTGCTTAAGTGTTGCGGGAGCTCACAAAACTGGCTATAACTTTAAAGAGGGCTCTGTAAGCAGTTGGACTTGTGCCTCAACTCCCTACCCTCTCGGGAAAGCATAAAGTTGGTTATTTTCTCAGAACATGTACACATGTACACAATGAAGTTCTTATAGCATAGGGAGAAAGTTAAATACAGTGGGTACGTACATTTCATGCCTCTACGGCTGCCATCCTGCCAGCCCTGCTCTTTGTCCATGCTCACAGCTCCTAGTAACACTTTCAAACTTTGATGAACCACCCACTACATAGGATCTCATATCCCCAGTGGCCATCAAAGGGGTGGAATGATACAACCCCAAAGTACAGACTTTACACTGTACAGGCCACTGTAGTCACAGGGGAAAGCAGGGGATAGGTAGAGCTGGGAAAATTAATTTGCCTACATTCTCTGTCCCTGACACATAGTTTTGTTTAGTTTTTACGTACACCGTCTAGAGAAGACCTATTATGTATTGAGCAGCAGCACCTTCTAAGTGACCTGCTTTGTCTCTTTCCTGCTGAGCCCACTGTGAAGCAGTAGCCAGTATGGTAAAGCATCGTGTTGTTTGTACTTTAGGTCTCTTATTGTTTTATTCATTTTCCCCTCATCCTTGCTATCCTGGGTCTGCCGCACCCGAATGAAGCATCAGCAGTTTCTGTTTCCTAAGGAATCCTGACTAAGCTGTGAGCCTTCATCTGTACACACACATTCTAATTTTTCTCCTCTCCCAACAAATGTTACTCCTATTTCTATTTGAAGGCAAGCCTCCTTGCACAGTAAAATTCATACCCTATTTGTCCACTTAGGCTCAAGTTTTTGCCTTGCAATTATTTCCACTGTCTCCTGAATTATCTTTCTCCTTCCTTACTGGACCAGTCCCATCAGACCACTTACCTGCCAATATTTCCCATTTTTAAAAATCTCTCCCTTGTTTTCACCTGCCCCTGCAGTCACTACTTATTTCTCAGATATCCTTTATGGCAAAACTATTTTAAGTAAGCCTATTGTCCCTGCTTGCTCTTCATCTGTTATTTCCTTAACATATGCCAGGGATTTTTACTCACGGTGTCACTCCTTAAACTGCACGTCAATGCCTGTCATCTAAAAAAGGTAATGATTTCCCAAAATATATCAGTAAAATCTTAATCGTAATCTTGTTATGGCGTTGGCATTTGATCACTGCCTTTCTGAAACACAGTTTTCACTTGACTTCTAGGATGCCATCTCTCGGTTTCCTTCCTACCCCGAAGGCAGCTCATTCTCATTCTGCTTTCCTTGGTTATGCTCTTCTTCCTAATTTTTAAATGTTGGATTGCAGTCCTCTTCTGCTTTCTATCTACAGTAGCTTCCCTGATAACTTTTTCCCAGATTCTGGCTTTCAATTTGATCTATAGTCTGAGGTTTGTGGAATGTATGTGTCCAGCCCCAACTTCTCCCCTAAACTCTAAGGTCATATATTCAGCTACTCAACACCAAGATGTCCAAGAGAAACATCAACTGTATCATGCATGTGAATGGCATGTGTGTGTTTACACATGCATGAGCACACACACACTCCTACTCTTCTGACTTTACCTAGTACAGTGCACCCCTCTTCTTCCAGTTGTTCAAAAAGAAGACTTAGGAAGCTTCCTTGATTCTTTGATTATCTTTCTCTGTCATACTCTACCACCAATACATCAGCCAATTTTGTTAGCATGCTCTTAAAAATAAATCCTAGACAGAAATATTTTTCATGACCTCCACCATAGCACCTAAGAAAAGCCACTAAAATGTCTAACCAGGATGACTACAATAGTTTTCCCAGAGGTTTCCCTTCCTTCTGTTTCTTTTTTATAACCTCCTCTTCACAAAGCAACTAAGAATGTTACATCAAAAATGTAAATTAGATCATGTTATTTCTAGTTTATAAGCTTCCATTGATTTCCCAATCCACTTAGGTAGAAAGAATAAAAAGTTCTTATCTGACTTAACAAATTCCTACATAACCAGTCTTCTGTGATTTCATTGCTAACTCTCCATTTTACTCACACAGGTCTAGCTTGACGTCATTGCTATTTCTCCCACACCCCAGCAAACGCCCACCTCGGGCTCATGCCCTCCCTGCTCCTCCTGCTCTTCCAGCTGTCTGGAGCGCTCATTTCTAAGACATCACGGCTTGCTCCTTCACAATATTCACATCCCTGCTCAGTCTGTCTCCTTCAGGCTATTGGAGGTTTCTTCATAGCACTTACTACTAACAACTTATTACATATTTACTTGAATATTTTCTGTCTTTTCTACCAGAAAATGAGAGCCACAAGGGTTGGGTAACATTTTATTGTTACATCCCGGCACTTGAAAAAGTAGTTGGCTCATCATCGGCACCCAGTACATATCCGTTGAATGACTCAATGACCAAATGACTTGACTGTTCTTTACCATGAGCGCTCATACATACATTCGCGTTTAGACTTATTTATTTGTTTACACCGCTTGTTCTTTCTTGCGGGCTTATAATATCTTCTTACTTCAAAATTTTTAAGTTTCTTCCAGTTGTACATTTTTACTTTAAATGTTGTGATGTTGGATTTTCACGTAACTCTTAATGTTTTGAAATACAAGCTCATTTTTTGAGACACTTCCTCCTGGGGAGTTTGTATATGTTCTGGGGATGGGGGAAGCCTCCATAAGAGGTGGTTTCCTTATTGCCTCTGTCACACTGTTACACATTTTACATGTTTCAGACAAATTTTACTGAATGCAAAAACGTGGGTCTTACCTCCCAGTGCAGTTCAGACCAGGGTCTCTGATTTTTTCATTTGAATCATTTTTCCACTGTGGTCTAGTAGGAAGTCTTTTTTCCTGTTTGGTCCAGGCCAGAAAGTGAAGTTTTTACCCAGGGAACATATTTTAGCTGCCCTGCACACACAGGACTGGCAGGTCATGTCCACCCCACACAGATAAGGCCCCTATGGTATGTATCCTGACCATTCTTCTTCACAGATCTTGTGGTCCCAGAATCTTTCTACCATGTGCTCCTTCTTTCTTATGAAAAATGGAGTTAGTTTGTTTTTGATTTCCATGCTTGCCTACATATTTACTTCCTTTAAAAATAGTGTATATAGTATTTTTACCTGTTCTAAGTGTCAGGTGCCTTCCCATAACAGTTCAGTATGGCTTGGACTAGAAACGTCTACCTTTGCTTAAAAATATTTAGGATAATACCATAGGCTCCGAGGTCCTTCACAAACCACAGGCTCAGAGGTTCACAGTGAGGACAGTGGTGGTGGAGACGATGTGGCCTATTGTGTGGGACTGTGGTAGGCTCTAAATAGGGAAACAGTATTGGGAACATGTACAATTTCTGAAAAGAAGTAATAGATGGTATGTTAATTTCCTGCAGTTGCTATAAAAAAATTACTATAAAGTTAGCCATTTAAAGCAACACATTTATTCTCTTACAATTCGGGAGGCCAGAGTTGGGGAGCATCACCATCGTGCTAAAATCAGTATGTCAGCAGGACCACAACAGTTCCAGAAACTCCAGGGAAAATCCATTCCGTGCCTCTCCCGGCTTCTGGTAGACGTCGGCACTTCTTGGCTTATACCTGCATCGTGCCATGCATCTGGGCCAGGACCTTAAAATCTCTCTCTGCTCTGTCTTCACATCACCTTCTCTTCATGTGTCAATACCCTCCTGCCTCTCTCTTACAAGGATATACGTGATAGCATTGAGGGCCCACTGGACAGTCCAGGAGAGTATCCTCATCTCACAATTCTTAACTACTAAATCAAATCCGTAAAGCCCCGCCCCCTTTTTCCTACATAAGGGTAGAGCCACAGGTTGCAGGGGTGGCAATGTGGGTATTTTGTAGGGGACCATTTTTCAGCCAAGATGGTGATAGTAACTATCAACAAGAAAAGCATCCTAACGAGACAATTTCAGAGGGAGAAGCAGGAGTGGTAGAAAGCATGGGAGCCAACACCAGGAGAATTGATTTCTAGAGAGGAATCCAAAAAAGAGAGGAATGAAGCCACAACTGGACGTGCGCATTAGAGAGATGGTAGTTTTGAGAGGACTCTGTTCCATGGGGAATTCTAGAGAGAAAATTGAATACAAGGGAGATGACGCAGCTGCCTCTGACACTCCCAGCTCTCCACAGCTCAATTGATTTTTAGGCAACAGTATTTACTCTGGAATTAAAACAGAACACAATAGCTATGAATAGCTAATGGAATAAATCTGTAAACTTGTTACACCATGCTCTCCTTCTTCAATAATTCCAGAAGTATAAAGAGCACAGGGATCCTGAGGAACGGAACGGGGTCAGGCAGAGATCAGTACATTCATTTGTTGATCACTGGGGTCGACCAAAGGTCAACAGAAGTTCCTCAAAATCAATTGAGGCATTTCCTACAGAGTATATTTCCTACATTTGGGGAGGGCGAGAGGGAAAGACCCTGGTCTCCAGGGGTCACATAAAAAGAAGGGTGGGATTGCACGAAGTTTAAGGAACTAAAATGCTTATTTGGGTTGAAAAGAAATTATTAGAGGTAACTCGTGTCAAGTTAGCATCAACCAGAGTTCTCTTCAAAATTAAGCACAAGTTCCCTCAAGGCAAAGAGGTCAGAGAAAATGCAGGCATTTTCCCACAAATGTGTTAACATTTCTTGAGATTTAACATCAAAAGTAGGCAAGCTTCTGTTTAGATGTAAGGATCCAAATGATTGACTCACTTCCTTCTGACACTGGGAAAAATAGTGAAGGGTCCAGCGGTCCAGGACCTGAATCCAAAGGGAAACCCCACACTTAACTCAACAGGACCTCGGGATACACCCAATTGCAGAGGCCTGAAGTCAGCAGAGCTCATCTGTGTTATTAACGCAAATAAACCCTTAAGGAACAAACACTCTGGTCATTTACAGACCTTGGCGTGAATGTCTGCAATGCACTAATCCCTTCGCCTTTCCAGTGTTCCAGAACTCAGGACTGAAGTCTGATATTTTGATCAGAGTGTATGTGAGGAGTTTGGAAGAAAAGCAAAGCAGGTGAAATTTGGGGCACCCCTATGAGAAATTCTAAGGAGACGCTAGAGCTCTGAGCTTGGGTTAGCCTGCGGAAAGGCCAAGGAAACTAACAAACATTTATTTTCAATTAGGGGCCACACCTATTCTCACAGTATGGCATGGAAATGCTCTCAACAGCACTGTGGGTGGGAGGACTGTGTCAGTTACAGAAGCAGGCCAAGAAGTCCAGCCTAGGTTTCTTTGTCATACCCCACAGTTAAGAGCATTCTGGGGACGCCGAGGGTTGGGGTTTGGGAGCATAGGGACCCCATCTTCCTAACCAGGGCCGAGGGGTGATTAAAATCCTGTTCCCTGCTCCTGCTCCTTCCTCAAGGTAGAATAAGACCCCTCTCATGTAGTCTCCTAGCATCCCCACCTTGCTGTTAGTACCGTTGCTTCACATTTAATTGCTACTATTCCAGTTGCCCCCACTGGGTTTCTTGAGAGCAGGAACTAGGTTCCTGAGGGCGCCTACCTGGTGCCCAGCACACCGCTGGCTGGAAATAAACGGCGCAGGCACTGTGCGCCCTGCCCTGCGCACGCCGGGGAGTCGTTCTGACTTCACGAAGATCTGGGGAGCGGTTAGAAAGTGCCGCCTGGGTGCAGGCACCCAGCCAGGCCATCGCACATCATTTTCAGTAATTAGTTCTCAGACAAGCGTGCCACACAGCTATGATTGTCCTTGATTCCACAGATAAGGAAACTGAGGCTCAGAGAGGTGGAAGGACTCGCCTAGGGTCACGTGGCACGGAGAGCATTCAGATCCGTGCACAGGTCTTGCGGATCGAAGGTCAGTGTGCTTCGCCCACACCAAATGCACTGAACACCCTTCCATGGGCTCAGCTCTCTGTCAGGAGCAGCGGGAGAAAGCACGGCCTTTGTACAAAGGGAGTTTAAGAGAAAAGACATTGAAATACCTGGGGATACTTTAAAAAACAGCATGTTCCTTGTGAAGGTAAAGGGCCAACGGACCGACACGCTGGGGAGACACAGGGATCAGGAGTGATATCGGGTAAGTGGGGTTAATCAGAGAAGGCCAGGTTTCCTAGAGGAGGTGACATGTGAGCCAGCGTTGCCACCAGGTCTGCAATGCAGCACCGGCTAGCGGAAGAGCTGCTGTGCTCACTTAGAAGTGGGTGTAATTAAGTCCTTCCCTGGCGGCGCGGAGCTCGAGGTCGCTGGGGCTCCGCGGCGTATTGCTAGCGCCCCCCTGTGCACAAAGAGAACCGAGCAGCTCGTGGGCAGAGCAGGGGGGCACGCCGCTGCTTGCGTGAGTCACCAAAAGCGTGCGTTTCAATACTGACTTCTTCCCCAAACCAACATTTTGAAACTGCTCTTTCAGTCTGAGTAACAACTGATAACTCAGCAGGTCTCAGGGCCCAGAGTGAGCCCTAGGGCCCTCTCTCCTTCCCCTCCCAGCACACTCTGCAGGTTTCCCAGGGCGCCCTTCCACGGGCATGCTGTGGGCAAGGACAGACCCGGAAGCCCTCCACAGGAAGAACTGGGACTTTCACTCCTGCCCGGGTCTGACCCGGGGCAGCCAGGTCTAGGGAAATGAGCCCTGGGCTGGGGGTCAGAAAGGGTGGGCTCGAGAAATCTCAGTGCCTTTGCCTGCATTCGTTTCATTGGGCACTTTTTCCCTCTGGATTTCAGCTTCATCATCTGCGAAATAAGTACTGAATTATATTGGAGCTGACCCAGGTGTCAAGGGTTCGTTACCCCGCCCACGTCCTTTCTCAGCTCAGCTTTGCTCACTGCCACTCCCCCCTTGCTCCACATTCTCTCTTTTCCCTTGGAAACAGTCATAAAGAATTTGGATGATTTAATGGACTAGTTTATTTAGATTAGAAAATGAATGAGATGCTTGCTGAGGTTCCTCCGTCTGCCACCTTGGATTACACGAAATACTCAGCCTCCGGCCAGGTGAGTGGCACTTTTCCCTTTATTTTAACCTTGATGATTTATTTAGTGACTATTATATGCCAAGTGAAGTACTGCCCCTCACCCACTGCCCAACTAGTAATCTGGAGAAGATACCCGCTTACATTTTAGTAACTGTAATACAGAATTATATCTTTGCTATATTACATCGTTGTAAAATTCGCTGTGTCTGAAAACAAGCATTGGAAAGAAATGGGAAATTTAAAAAAAAATCAGACCACAGTGGATTGGATAGCGTGTTGGGAAGGTGGGAATCGGCAGCTTTTATTGTTATAATGTTCCCTCTGTAAACATACACATGGACTTGTTATAACAAGTACATACAGACAGAAGGAGCGCAACAGACACAGGGCACCATAAGTCAGGGGTCAGCACAGGGGCGCTTCATGCTGGCATCTAAGAATCTGGGAACAGATGTCATTTCCACACCGACATTAACGGAGGAAGTTCACACACCCTGCGAAGCAGGCTAAGGAATTAAAAAATAAATAAATAGATCCATCCCTTCAGTCAGTCAGTCAGTCATTCATTCATTCATGGCTGAAAATACACAGATAGTAATACGCAGCCCATGCCCTGGAGGAAACCAGAGAACGAACAGGAAAGGGTCGAGAAATGGTCTTTCTCAGGCAAACACAAACCCAAGAGAAATGTTTTGTTTTTTTTTAATTAGCAATTAATGATACGTTCCCATCTTCACGGCTCCCTGGTTGTAAGCAGCCTGTCAGGTGTAAGCATCATCGCTGTTATTAACTTCATGTTTTGCTCTGTGTCTACAGGGCTTCCTGGGAGAAGTGGCGGGGAGAGAAGAAAGTGAGAACATCAAAGGGAAGAGTGTGTTTCGAAGGAAGGTCTGGATTGGAATTATACCAATTAGAAAATGAAGCCATAAAATGGAATTTGTGAAAACTTGAAAAAAAAAAGGTCCTTAATGGGTGAATTAATTCTGCGGTCACTCACGGACACCTGCAGCCTCCGTGCCTCCTCCTAAACCCATGGTTGTCTAAACAGGATGGGCCGTGGTGTTTGGCCCGCCTCCCTTTCCCCAGGCAGTGTAACCGTTCACTGGTCTTCTCCGAGGCCCGGAGCTGCCCTGGCACCAGCCAGGAACCCAGCAGACCGAAAATCTCTCCACCTCCCACATACACCCCCTGTTTGCTTTACAGAAACCAGGCCAACACTGGGATGGAGCTGGTGACAGAGAATACTGGAGACTCAGGCAGCGTTCTCTCCTTGCTGTTTGGTTAACCTTTAGGGCATCTCAGGAAGAGATGGACCCCAGCCCTTGTCTGCATTACTGACCCTTGACATGAAGGGAGAGTTCAAGGAGGGAGAGGCCCCCACGGTGACAGAGGGGAATCTGCTGATCCAGCAAGTGGCCAGCCAGTAGCCAGATGTTCTCAGCTTTGTATTGGCTGACAAGTCAAACCGAAAACAAACAATCCAACCCGAACTTTACCTCATCACCCCCATTGCCACCCACATTTTTACTCTCCAAATAAGTGCATATGAATAAAATAATCCCTTTCCCTCACCTTTCCACCCTACTTCATACATCATTAATCATTCCTATGAAAAAACTATGCCTTTAAAAAAACACTGTGGAAAGCCCATGATTTTTTTTGTTGATGTGGGTTCTTTCAAACAAGCTGCCATCTTTAATCTCCTTGTTTTTGAGCTCAGTGCAAAAGCAGTTTCCGTAACCAAAATGAATTAGGACATTTAGTGCAGAATATTTGACCAAGAAAAACAGATATTTTCTATTTAAAGAATGCATTGGGGCTACAAACAAAGCCTCAGCAGGAGACAGTCCATCAGAGAAGGCTCTGCGTGTTTCTATTCATTTTATTTTTAAAACAATTATATATCCCCATTACCATAGAGCATGCGGAAGTGGACGTGGGACAGACACTGGGCCGTGAAGGGTTAAACACTTTTTTCTTCTTCAACCGTGTGCTCTGGGGATGTGAGAATCCTGGTCAATAGACAGATATATTGACTTGTTATTATTTAAAGTTGTTTAACCAGGTAGAGATAAACGAAAGCTTTCAGCAGCTGAACTACCACACAAATCACAATTAAGGTGGCATATGTGTTTGGAAGACGTAAAATCAATTCCCGCGAAGATAATGTTTTAGTCTCTATTTGAACTTGAAAACAGAAGTAAATTTTCAGCAGCAACAGCTGGGCTTGTTCCATCCAGGAGGCTCTCTATTAACTGTACAAGAAGGCCCTTTATTACCTCTTCTAATGGTTTTCCTCTATGGTTTTGTCTTCATCAAAAAAGCCAAATTGATTGCTGTGGTGCTGTTTACTGATGGGGCTGGTGAGGACAGCAGCGGCTGGGCACTGGCCCAGCCCAGCGTCTGGACCTCCCTCTCCTCTGTGGGAGTTCTTTGTAGTTATTGAGGAGGGAACAATGGACCCCTTGGGGCTCCCGCTTGTGCTGGGTCTGGGAGGGGGGAGGATTTGGCCTCTTTCGCAGCTTCACTCCCCAAGTAGCCTTCCCTGAGCATGCCTGGGCGGGAGAGCCTGTGTCCAGGAGAGGGAGGCCGGCCGTGCATCTGCAGTCGTCGGTGTGATTTAGTCACCCACCACCGTTTCTGCCAATGGGGTGTGATGTCTCAGGACTGCGCCTCACCATTGAACATTGTAACCATATAAACATGTGTATGCGTGTGTTGTCTTCCTGATTGCATCGTACACGTCCAGGAGGCAGGGACGCCATAGATTCTTCATTGGACTCAGTATGGTGCTGGCACACAGTGGATGCTCTTACTTAGGTGACCGCGGGTCCCGGGAATGCACTAGGGCGAAGGCCCAGTTCTAATCCCACTCCTCTTCACATTACTCTTTTTGGTCTTTATTCACTGCAGTTCACAGGAAACAAGGCCCGTTTAATGTTTTATCCCTGCTGAGTTCTCCCTGGCCTTTAGGTAAGGTATGAAGGTGTAGGGTAAGCTGCATGAAAAATGAGGCTGGGGAAGAGGTGGCTCTTTTGGAGGTCACCGGGCTTGCCTGTGAGTTAGAGAATATTTTGATGACATGAAGGTTTGACTTCCCTAGAGCAGAAGGTAGGGAGCAAGGTCACAGTGGTTCCCCAGTGAGAACAGAAGCAGATCAGGAAGGAAGGACTACCAGCAAACCAGCTGCCAGGAGCCTGGACAATGGCTCTCGCCTGGGTGCTAATGAGTTCAGAGCTAACGAGGCAAGCCAGCAGCCTCTGTGTTCAGGTGCTTTGTCTGAGTGGTTGGAGCCCAAGCTTCTCCAAACATGAACACATAGAAATAAAAGATTAGTGATGCTATCAAAGAGAGACAAATGTGCAAACAAGCCATGCAGACAATAAAAGGTTAAACGGGGATACCTATTCTATTCAGACCCATTTCCCTTCAGACAAAGAAGTAGGCAAATGTCCCTCCTCAGTATCTTCCAGCCCGTGACCATCCCCTACATCAGACCCTCATGGTCGCTGGTGTTGGCTCTCTCCCTTTCGCTCTGTCCAGGATGTGTCTACCAGACCTCTGCTCAGAAGATGGTCTTGATCATGTGCTTCAGCTCAAACTCCATGGATTCATTCGTTTAATAAATGTGGTGGTTCGCCATCTGTCAGGCACCATGGTAGGTGTTTGGGGAACAGCCAACACAAACTACCTGCTATCATTAAGTTAGGTGTAGTGGACAATGACAGAGGACAGTGGATAGATGGGTAGGTAGGTATGTGGGTAGCTACTTAGATAGATTTACATAGACGTAAGTTTATATTTATTTAAAGTCAATAGTTCCCATTCGCCTGAAAAAAAAAGTCATATTTGACTGAACAGAGTCTATATTTCATTGTCCAGAATCTTTCTCCCTAGGCTGTGATTTTGGTTAATCTTTCTTGTTTGGTCCAAACTGGAAAACAAACAAGAGTATTTCCTCTTACTCAGGAGACAGTCTATTGTGCCCTCAGAGCCCCGATTAAAGTCTGTCTTCTCCTCGCTTCTTTGTAGGGTTGACTCTTCCCTTCTCTCTGTTGCTTCCCTGAGGCTCTCAGCTTTGTGCACAGCTCAGGGTCAGACTCACAAAAGCCAACCAGACTGGGGCTTCTTCTTCAAAGGGAAAGTGGAGAGTGTAAGCGCTGAAGAGCAAGCCACTTTCTGGACCTGACCTCGGAGCCAGAAATCTCTGGTACCATTTTCTTCCAAGAGATGGAACACCCCACCCCACTGCCTCCCTTCCTGGAAGCTCACGAAGAAGACAGGCTTACCAAAGACTTACAGGATCTGCTCTTGCATCCTGCACATAGAGCCGTGTGGCTGGGACCATGGGCCAACCCGAGAACGGCAGGCAGTTTGGTATGGAACTGGAAAAAGTATGTGCTGTGGAGTCAGACCAACTTGTACTGGATTCCCAGCCTGCCAACCACTAGCAGCATCCTCTGAGCTTTGGTGAGGATAATCATCACTTCCAAGGTTATTTTGAATGTTATATCAATTAGTACACGTGACAGCTCCTCACAACATACTTGATTTCAATAAACATATCAATGGTATCAACTTTGGGCCCTTGCCCAGTGCCCACCTGCACCTGCCTCCTCCCCAGTACATACATTGCCGTTGTCATATGCTCTTGTGCAAGGAATGGGTCTGCTAAAATATGTTAGCCTGCGGACTTCACTGTGCTAAAACAAAGAGAATACCCACAAGACAATAATTTTACAGCCCATCCCCGAAGGGCACCTTCCACTTCTTGTGTTACTCCCCTCAGCAGTTTCAAGATCCTTCAGGTAAGACTGAGAGGAGGGAAGGGGCAGGTGGAAGAGCGCTGATACTGCCTGCAGAACAGACATCAGTACCGGGGGAGCCAGGCAGGAACACGGGATTCTGCGAGCAACTCAATGAAGACTTGACATCAAAGGGACCCATTCAAACAAGCACACTGACTCAGGTCCCGGGGCCACCGTCGCGCAAGGTGGAAAATGAGACAGGAAGAGATCACATGGGTTTGTCCACGCTGCCTGTGCAGCACTGAGACGAAGACTCTGGCTTCATCCAGAGAAGAACTGGAGCCTTTGTAGCTGAGGACCGTCAATGAGTCTCTTTACCATCCTCACTGACTCAACTACGTGGCTACTATGTCTCTAATAAGCTCATTCCCCTGAGACCTCTGCCCACGAAGGGAGAGGAACTGACTTTGTCTTGTAACCAGAGCAACAGTCCTTGCAAATCCGCCATGTAGGAGATAAGAGCAGAACAAAAGACGCAGGCTCCAGGGCAGAGCCTAGCCTGCCTTCTTCCGCAGGGACAGCCAACCTCGAGAGCACCCACACACCCTGCAGGGTCTCAGCACTAGGAAACTCAGGGGCAGGTAGCTACCATGCATTTGTACTTGGTTTCCTACACTTTATGCATCTAGAAACAGGGGGGAAGGGGAGAAGGAAGTGGATATTATAAACCAGTAGAAAGCTAGGTACTTAAGCTGGGCTTTCTCCACGTTTTTATTTCATGTGATTCCAACAACAAACAGAAAATATGATATTTGAGTAGAATCATCCCTTATATTGTGCCTTCTAGCCGATCACGTGTGGTGGGCGTGGGCTTGGTTTAGAAAACGGGGAGGGCAGAGCAAAGGGTGATGGAAAGGAATGAACTAGTCGGTGTTCTGTGCTGCCTCTCTGTGCTGAGCATCTATATTCCAGGAGCTCGCCAGGTGCTTTCGTGTTGCACCTTCTCTTACATGCCTCACAGCAGTGTCATGGGATAGTTACTAACCCTACTTTGCACATGAGTAAACTGAGGCTGCAAGAGATTACATGATAGATTCTCAGGCACACAACTAGAACATGGCAGAATCAGGATTAACATTTAGTCCTTCTCACTTGCAGATCCTGCTGCCTCATCTCCAACCAGTGCACACACCTGAGCTCAAACTCCCACGGTTCTGTGTCCACATCACTGACAGGGCCGCCTGGGAAACTTGATTGCCTTGAGAGGCAGCCGGATGTCATGGCTTCCTGCTAAGATTCAGGCTTCCCTAGGTTTAGGATGGCTTCTCTGGGATTACTGGGGGTGAAAATTTGAACAAAGCTAGATGAGGTTTGAAAATTTAAGGACTTTTCTAAAAAGGACTCAAGGCAATGAGCATCACATTATAGAGTAAGAACAAAAAGAGGACTTGCCTTACTGTCACAAAGCAGATGGATTGTAATAAACATGTTCAAATGTTCTCAGAGCCCAGCTAGTCTCGCATCACTCGGCGAGCAGCGGTTTGTCCTTAGTGTTAGACACGGGAAGTGCCACCCACAGCCCGTCTGGGCGGTGGGAGAGCTGGGCCAGTTTCCCCTTCCCTCTTCGGTCTTCTGTCGTTTCCTGGCTGCCTACTCCGAGGACTGCTCTCTACCACCCCATCACAACAAGCAATGAAAAGCGGTACCTTTGTAAGACAAAATCAGGCCACGGAGGAAATGGAGGATGAGAAATGAATTGCAAATAACTCAAGGAGCTAGAGTTTCTATGGGACTAAAGTGGGAAGTGGAAGAAGGAAATCAGGCACCCCTTGTGGAGGATGATGGATATAATTACGTGACTCAGGAAAATGCTGATGATGCTTAAACCCCTCCACCTGGAGGTTCTAAGGATCCTTGAAAAGATGTGTCAAAAACGGATGAAACTATCATCCTCCTTAGTTTTCAGAATCATATCTCCTACCCAGTTGGCAAAATTGGAAACCTGGAATACCCTCCGTATCTCCAAGCCCCCATGTGTCGATTCCTTCTCATTTGATCTGCCCTCTAAAAATCATTCCAACTTCCTTGTTACTTCTTCTTACTCCTAATCACTTTTTTCACCGAAATTATTTCAATTTCCCCTGACATGTTTCTCTCTTGCCAGTGACCAATGCTCGCTAATCTACCCTCCTGCCGTGGGAATACAGTTCAGTTGTGAGTTCCACCTGGTCACTCTTCTGGTTAAATCCTTTGATGTCTTCCCTATCTATTTTAGGAGAAATCCCAACATCTCAGGGACCTTGATCTTGTCTACCCCTTTCCACCTTCTCTCCTGCTGTGTGCCTCTCCCCTCACCCTTTCTGGGGTAATCTGTACTTGCAGTTTCTTGACCTTGCTATGCTTCTGCTGTTACTCACTTGCTTCTCTTCCTTCCCTTTTCCTGGCTAATTCCTTCGACTCCTTCAAGACATAGCTCAGGCATCTCATCTCCTGCAAGGGTGCCTTGACCCCTTGATGTCTGGTTAAGTGCACTTCCTGGATCCTCTAGCCTTTGGGCAATATCCGCCATGTTGGGCTGTAACTTCACATCCTCCATTGGACTGAGATTTTCTTGAAGTTAGACACTCTGGTGTTTGTCCTCAGTACTTGCCACATGTTAGCGACCACATACATATTTATGAGATTGAAATTAAGTTCTCCTGTTCTTTCAGTATTTCTGTGGTGGTCTGCCAAAATCCTTCCCAGCTTTTTAAGCTTGCATCCTTGAATAATCCAGAACTCAAAAATGTACTTTTTAAAAAATTTCAATAAAAAATAACATATAAAATATATTTTTGAAAGACGCAGCATAGCTGAGATAGCTTATAGGTGCTCAGGAAAGTGAAGACATTGACAGAAGGCCGAGGAAAGAATAGGAGGGAAAAAAATCTAATGCTTATTTTGTAACTTACATGTGTCAGGCACTATGTCAAATATCCTTAACTCTTTACACCTAATGATTCTCACAACCAGCCTACTGAGGTAGGCCTTACCATTGCAGTAACATAGATAAAGCTGAGGTTCAGAGAGGGTAAGAAATTGGTTGAAAGCAACATTATTTGTTACTTGTTAGATCAGAATTTAGAAATAAATTTCCCCAAACTACATCACACACTGTCTCTGAAGATAAAATACTTGCTTTGAAGGACTTCAACTAAATCAAAGGAAATATATCTTCTAGTGTATAGCAAATAACTGAGAGGTAAAAACTGTAAATGTTCATGTTTTTGACATAGGACATGCTGTTGAACACTTAAATACAAATGAATCCCAGAACTGCAGTCAATATCTGCAGACTCCTCTCCAGGGTAAGTATTCAGCAAGTGCACAGTAATTTCTGCTTCTCCCTCTTTAGTCTCAGCTGTGTCCCTGGCCTCAATCACCCTTTTCTTTCTTCCCTCATCAGAGAGGCTCATGGAGCTTTGAGATCCAATGAAAGATAACACGCTCAGTAATCCTGAATAAAATTAAACTTAATATTCTGACCAGAGGTGACCTTCTAGAAGTTGTGTCTCTCTATCTCTCAGAGTTCCTGTGTCGACTTCATCTTCAATTGTTCACTGTGGCCTTTGGCCTTTTATACTTTTAACTCCTTCCATGGTTCTCATCTGTCCCAAACACATGTATTCGCTACATCAATAAGTACTTGGACATGGCATGCGCCGTGGTCCTGGTGCCACATTTGTTTTCGTAGTAATGTATCTGTTCACCATATCCATTCTCTGTATTAGCTGTCTACATCCCAGCTTTTCTTTTCTGGGGGAAAAGTAGAGAAAATAATGAAGTTTCCAATCCTTCCCAATATTTGCTTTCCCCCTGGAGTTATGTTCTCTTCACTTTATCTGAATACTTCAATATGATACTGTAATGTTTCTTTTTATAGAACTGTCATCACATCTTAGATGTGAGCTCCTTAAGGGATGCTCCTTACTAAATGTGATGCATAAATAAATGAACAAATGGACAAAAAACATGAGAAAACAATTCTTAATGACCAGATGGACATTGTGAAGGAAGGTACTATTATTTATAGCATTGGGGTTTTAGTTCCCAATAGTGAACATAGGGTTCAGCACTAATTAGTTAGTACTCCTCAATTTTCATAAAAATAAATGACTTATTTGACAAAATATCAAATGGAAAAAAGAGGTAGTTGCAGTGAGGTCTCTCTTGTCTGTCTCTTCAGTCATTTATGGTCATTGTGTTTCTAGTGATAGAAAGTTGAACATCAACTTGAGCTCATCTGGGGGTTTCCACTCCACGCCCGATTCTCCACCTTCCTCCACCCTCTTGCAGCTGTAATACGTCTTGATAACAAGAAGAGTGCCTTGAATACATCCCCTAAAGAACTCCTTTATGTATAGGTTTTTAATATGGTGTATTTAGGCAAGAATAACAAAAAGAAAGGAATCCCATTGTTGAGCTGCCATGCTTAAGCATAACTAGATAAAGCCTCCTTGCAGAATTGAAAGATAACCGCAAAGATTTCCATTACCTCAAAGCGTCTTGGTAAGTAGGTATGACTGCCAAAGGCCAGTTGGAGGATGATTGGTAGCTGGATTGACAGGTGAGGAATGGGTAGATGTTTCAATAAGCAGACGGGAACAGTCACATTAGGGAGGTGCGTGAGTGTATAGATGGAACAAGGGTTAGATAAATGGGGGACATAATATGTGAATGAGTAGGTGAGTGGTTAGAAGATGGAGAAATAAATTGGTACATCGATGACTGATTGAGCTGAGTGGCCAGATGGAGTGAAAGATGGGTAAGTGTTGTGTGCCAGCTGGAGAGGGAGGGGCGGGTAAGGGTTTCAGCATGTATGAGCAGGAGTGGGAGAGGGTCAGGTGTGGATGGGAAGAGGATGGTTAAAAGCATTAATAAAAAGGAGAAGGGAGAAGGAGCACTCCAGGTATTAAGATGGTTAAAAGGCCCAGAAATCTGTTTCCTTGACAAGTCATGATTTTATAATGAGCCTGAGGAAACTGGAAACTCAATCATTGGTGTCTACCATTACCTTAGTATTTTAATTTTCAAAGAACATGATCTAGTTTATCAAGTTACGAATCTGTGTTCCATTCTCTGTGAAGGAGATGGAGTATTGAAAGGTCAGGATTGGCCCTTGTCTACCTAGAAAGCCAAGAAGAAACAAGCCTAGTACCTCGAGCTCAGGGTCTTGGCCAGACGTGCTGGCCATGCCGTAGTATCAGCTGAAGAATCTGAACCCCTCCCTGCTGAATTCCCAAACCGTAACCAGCCATTGGTTTTAAGCTATATTTGAGGGAAGTCCGGAGAAACCCAGTGGTTGAGAGAGAAACACAAACTGCCTAGATAGTTGTGAACTAAAACACACCGAGAAGTGCGAATTCACAAATGGTACTGACGAGGAAACGAACACTGGAAAGATCCAATGCCCAGTCCAAGATCACGCATTTAGTTAATTGCAGAAGGGCTATTTGATATATAAGTGGTTGATGAGAAGCTGAGCGCACGGAGGAGGTTACTGTCCACTCCTTGAGAAAAGCAGATGCATGGGTGATGAGGTAGGGGTGTGAGTTCTAGTGAAAGAGAAAGGTGTTTTAGAAAAGGTAATCATAGAAATGGAGCTTCTTCTCCAGGTCCCTTTTTCATGCTAGTACCTGTGAGCACATCACTGTAAAACCTAAGGTGGAGGACAATGAAAACATGGCAGATACTTCCGTGAATAAATGCACATCATAGTAACCACGTCTTCTCATACTTACTCTTGTCACAGTTGTGCTTAATTCAGTGGCGCCAAACTGCAGACATTATGAAGGAACAGAATTTCAGACTGAGGAGTATCTCGTCATTATTTTCCTGAAACTGCTCTTCTGATTCCATTGAGCCTAGGTCAATCAATACATTTTTTATGCTTTGAGGCTGCAGGTACATTTTATGTTATTTGTAAATGGCATAGACATTTGATAACAGGTGTAACATAAAAAAGTGCTTAGACTGCCTTCTATGCTGTGTGTGTGTGCGTGTGCGTGTGAGAGAGAGAGAGAGAGAGAGAGAGAGAGAGGCTAGCATATCTGATTGCATCTACTCCCCAAAGCCTACAACACATGTACGGGAGAAGCATAGTCTGCTTTACTTTCCTCCATTCCTGAATACTCAGTGACATGTCCTAATAAAAAGCCCCCCCAGAATTACAAATTTCTTTGAACTTTATTGATACACTGCACAATCACGACCATCTCGTATTCATCCTGAATTAGAAAAGGTTACAACTACAATGTAACATGCACAGAATTCAGGTAGTATATTCACCCTTAATACAATTATTGACAGAAATCAAGTCTTCGTTGATCTTTAAGGAAAAAAAAATACTGGAAAAAAATAAAGAAGAAAAGAACTCTAGGAGGCTGACAAAGTTATACTCTTGTCTCATGTGATAGATTTTTAAAGCATTTGAACATAGATTTGTTTTAAGGGTAATTGTGAGAATGGGCCCACCCATTGTCTGACACAGCTGTGACGGCACCATGGATAAGTCAGAACTGTTTTTAATCCAGAGGACTCTGAACTTGACGGATACATGTTCATACGCACACACATTCCTCACAACTGCACTTTACATGTCACAAAAATTCTCGTAGGATTAAAAATGCTCCCTCTAACTAATGCAAGGCAGCTATGATTACTTATCATTGCTATTATTAATATCCATATAAATCTGCCCATAGCAGAGAATGTGGCGAAGACAATAGTAGAAGGTTCACAATCTTTCTTTCTGTACCCAGTGGTGTGGAACAACTGGGATAGCCGTGTGCCTTCAAAAGGGCACCCTGGAAAGAAACAAAAAGGAATCTCTCAAAAGACTGGAAATTAGGTTGAGCTGGCTACTTTCAGGATGAAGACAATTGCATCTAATTAAGTCCACTCCGCGTTCCTTTGGACTTCCATTATTCTGCACCTGAAGGCTAAATTGCACTCGTTCAGCTCTTTTTGCCACATGTTTTTAATTGCAAATCTATTTCTTCTTCCTTTCATTTACTTCTCTTCTATTAAATAAGAAATGAGGGAAATGAGACTGGCATTTTTATTTGTTTACTTTTAGCGATCACTAGGAGTTCTGATCATATGGTATCTTTTTGAAAATGATGTCTTCCTACTTGCACACCTGTGAAGTGTTCCTGCTCAAACTCATTTGTCTGAAAAGAAAAAGACAGGGAAACTTTGGATGGTAGGAGAGGAGGCAATTAAGTATAAGCATTTCTAAACATAGATCTTGTGCAGAGTGACAGAAAAGATTCTCCTTAGTGGACCAAAAAAGTAAAAATGAATGTTTCTGAGAACAATTTCATGCCGCTTTCCCTAATTCGAAAACGATTAAATGTTTCCTTTAAAAAATAAAAAATCATGGATTTTTTTTAAAGAGGGGGTGGTGGTATGGAGTCATGGAGGGCTGAGTGCAGGTGTGGCAAAGCCAGTTTTTCTCTGCTGAAGACAGAGAGTGAAATTGGGAGAGGTAGCCCCGCCCCCGTCTCTCTTCACCTAGAGCCATTTCTCCCACCCCTCTACCAATAGGGCTGACAATATTCGTACGAACTGCAGAGGAGAAGATGATCTCGGGGGTGCTGGAAGCCCCGGCCAAAACCAGGTTACTCAATGTACGGCCACCCCTAATGCAGTGACAGTGACAAGCTCTCTTTGGCATCCACCGCCCACCTTAAGGTTCTCTGCACCTTCCACGTAAAGTTCTTTTGACCTAGGTGGAACTTGTTCATTCCTCTGTGTGCAGTATAAGGTAACCGGGTTGATGCAGCCACAGATCCTTCAGCTCGTCCTTGGCTGTGGAGTTTCCAGAGTCCCAGAGCACACTTTCCACCCACGTGTCATCTAGGACGAGGCACTGGTTTAGAGGCAAGAGGCCCAGGCCTCTTTTTGAGCAAAGCCTTAGCTTTCCTTCTATTCATTTCCACACAATGGCAGCGGAACAACCTTACACCATGTTCTTTGCATAAAATGCATATGTCTTTTCACCCCATTCTCTTGGTTGTCTCCTCTCCCCCAGTTAAAACAAGAAGGAGAAAAACTACACGCACTTGCTTAGACTCGCAGATGACGATATCAGGCACTTGACATTAAACTTCTGAAGAACAAGCTTGGCCACTGTCTGAGCACCGGCACTTTCATTGGCGTTACTTTGGTGGAAGTTCATATTAACTTTGCTTTGGGAGGGGGAAGGTTTCAGAGTAGCTGCATTGCTGAATTCCTCTCTCCCAATAAGCACTATTGGTTTTCTTCCCATGGGAAACTCACAAAGAGCTCTCAGTTGCCGACTTGTTTATTTTTCCTTCCTGTACCCTTAACTCCACCCCCACTATAACACCTTGAAAAAAATCTATCCAGCAGGCTTTAGCCACATACCCTCCATACGTAAAGTTGAAAGAGCAGGTAGAAGTGTGGATACTGTCTTTAGTGAACATTTACTATGCTCTATGCTTCAAAATGCTGGGAAAGAGCTAAAGTCACATAGAGCCATCCCCACCAAGGTAACCCAAACAACACAGAGGCTGGGGCACATCTGCTGTGACAAAGAGCAATTTTCTTTCCCAGTGCCCAGTTTCCTTGGGTCTTATTTATTTGGTTTGCTTTATCACAGACAGATGAGGATTAGCTGTAGGTTTTTACCCCCTCTGGAATGTGGCTTTAAGAGGCAACTCCCAGAGGTGCTTCAATATCCAGTAAAAGAGGGTGTGCAGAGCTTCATAGTGACGCTGAGACCAGCCTTGCTGTGTTCCAAAGGAGCTGGTGATCCTCCTGCAGTTCCTCCTGCAAAGGGGGATGGCCCCCTTCCTCTATGATGACTCTTGCAGCGAAGGACATGGACATCTTGTCCATTTCAAGATCCCTATTCTCCAGAATCACCAACACCGCCCAGTACCTCCACGTTTATTTCACTCCAAAGTGGCACATTTGCTATCAGTAGGACACTCCAGTGATGCATTTAATTCTCATACAGCGTCTGACACCAACCCGACTCCAGGTGCTGAATGTGGTGACAGATACGAAACACTGATGTCCGACTTTTAATTATGACTTGATGCCCGCTCGTAATTGGCCCTGGAACTTGGAATCAATACACTGCTTTTGGCACATCATTTATGTTCCCAGATTCTGGCTCCTGGCGGCTCACTAGGAAATGCAGATGTCTGTTTATAGCTGGTAAATGTAATATTAATTTCACTTGCACCAGCTCTAACTCCTATGAAAGTACAGCTTTTTGTATGCCAAGACAGCATATATATATACATATATACATATATATGGGTATATATATGCATGTGTATATATATGTATGTATGTGTGTATATATAGACTGTATATATAGTCTCCACACACCTATTTCTTATGTATTATTTTCCTGAAAGAGTCTTCCCAATGAGGGAGAGCAGGCCTGTGAGACGGTCCTTGTTGATGCTTCTTTCTTTTCCTCTCGGTAGGGCAGTCCCTGCAGCACAGGTAAGGAGGAGCACAGCCTTGTGTGGTTTCCAATGACCTTCCACTGGTTCACCGGCACCCTGCTGGCTGAATCCTTGTTGTCCCAGGAGATAACGCAGAAACGTCATATTGCTGGGTCTGCTTGGAATATGGAGAAATGAAGATGTTCTTCCCCCAGGCCAGTGGAGAAAAGCTGTATCAGAGGAAATTGTGTGTCGCTTACACTTTTCCCCTTCTCTTTGCAGCCTTGTGTTAATCAAGTGCTTGGAAATTAAGTCAGTTGCTCAAATGCCCTCCTCAGCTCAGAAGGGCTTCCTGAAACAAACACCAGAGTTGTCAACACACCCACCACGTAATTGCCTTCATCAGCTTTTTTACTGGGTAGTTTTCAAACAGATTCGACTAAAACTGGAGCTGAGACGAGACAGTAGCTGAAGTCATTGCGCTTGGACAGGTAGACCGCCCTCTTCCTGTTCCACAGACAGAAGCGTGTTTTTCCTGTTATATTCTTGCTATAAAGAAAAGCCAGCCATGCAGGTAAACCCCACAGGTTCCCGACGTACCCTTTCTTGAAAGGCCGAGAGACGCCTCAGTCCTTCAAGAGTGAGAAAAGGAAAATAGAGTACCTATCAAGGCTTCTCCAGGGGCAACCTGCTTCCTGAGAAAATGGTTTTGGAAACACAGTCTCTTCTGGGAATAGTGAGTGACTGGTCATTGGAATCCCACTGTGGTCCATCGGTTATCGGCATCTGCTGTGGGTGGATGGGACACCGCATTCCAAAGGGTCCATGACATATTGCTTTCTCTGCTGTTAGCCTGTGAGATCATTGGCTTTTGCATGGGAAGTGGATAGGTAATTTTGAAGATGCCAATGTCTGTTGAAGGCAGAGGAGAAATGAGTACAATTGAATAGACACAATATGATTAGATATTAATATGGCGATGAACTGATAGTGAGTAGTGGGGAAAGAAATAGAAAAGTGTTAGATAATCACACCGATAGATTGATAAATAGAGTAAATAGATTGCTTGAGAGGAAGATGGGCGGGTAGATAATTGAATGGAGAGATGAATCAGACTACTGGGTAGATTGATAACTATATGATTTCTCTGATAGATAGCTTGATAAAACCTAAATAATCAGCCATCTATAAATCATTTTCTTATAAGTTACACAGCATTTTTTTAAAAAAGAGAAATGCTATCCTCAAAATGCCTCCCCCCTTTTTGGTCATTTGACTTCTAAATGTTTAATGTTGGGTTGAATAAATAGCCCCAAATCTGTAATAATCCCTGTAGCTGGTGATAAACGCAAATAGGGCAAGATTATATATGTGTGTGTGTGTGTCACACACACACACACATATTGAGATAACTTCCCAGAAAGAAAGGATGTGAACCCTAATGTAATTAGATAATAATAAACATGGATAGAGGGATATATGTACATTAGAATCAGGAAAATGGTCCAAAGCTTAAAAGACACAGATAATAGGACACTTGGATATAACTCTTGCTGTGCACTACATTATAAGTCTAGTTGTGTCTTCAGGGTGTTTATCATGAGGCACATTTTTTGCCCAAATGGAGCTCATGTTTTGGTGTATGGGAGAGGAGAGGTCGGTGATGATGAGGAGGAGGAAGGAAGCAGAGGGGAGGGAAGGGCAAGCTAGCAGGAACATATTCCACTTTTGGACACACCAATGAATGATTATCCTACACATGGTAGAACCCTGCCCACCCCTCCCCCAACCGCACTCATTGAAACTTGAAGAAATCAAATAAACAAACAAAACCCAAAAATTAAAAAAAAAAAATCAAGAAGAATATCAGAAACAAAGGAACAAAAAGAAACCCAAACTGGTTTGCCCTCCGCAGTGTAGATTAGAGTCTGTGATATGGAGAAGCAGACGTTGCTCAGAGAACCTATGGTTTCTTATCAAAACTTGATGAAGAAGTGGGCAAAGAGGGTCCCTGATAGCCAGAGGCAAGCCAGCGCTCTAGAGGCCGAGTTTACACCATCAATGACGGCTCCAGGCCCTGTGTAGGGGAGAGAGAGACAGAGCCATTAGCACGCACCCAAAGGGACCGCACATATCAATGAGCAAATACACAGACATGCTTCTCCGTGAGCATTCCCCCACCTTTCACCCCCACCACTGACCCTTCTAAGTCTGGACAACTGGGAAGGGCCATGGGGAGTAAGTATTCAGAAACTCAAAGAGCCAAATCAAAGGGTGGCCTTGACTGCTACTGCCTGCTCTGAAGGATGGAAGTTAAAACGCAGGGGTGGAGGAGGAGGGTAATGACAGCCAGGCCTATGGGCCACACACAGGGCTACATGGTGTGGCAGGACCACACGGCCATTTCATAAGCAATGCCTCCAATTGTGTCTGTCTTCGGAGCTGGCGCCCTGGGCAGATGGGAGTGGAAAGGGTAGTCACAGGGCCGGAGAGGACCCAGAGTGGAGAGAGGCAGGCAGGGCTGGGGGAGTAACAGTCTGCAAGCGAGCATCAGGAGTGGGGGTGTGGGTGGGGCAGCCTTTTCGTCCTGTTACAACTTAGGGATTGTGGAGGTTCCTCCTGAAGTGGTTGAGGAAGAAAACTCAAGAGTTTTCAAGGTGATTCTTGCGTTTATCCCATCAGTCAGTGGTGCCTCTTCAAAAGGAACAGAAAAGACTCAGCCTTTTAAGTCCAAACTGCCACCTACTGATTCTCGGCCTGAAGGAGTTCTCCCAGTACCTCTTTCTTTCTTCTTCTCTCCTTCTGGCCCTTTACGCAGCCCCAGTGAGTCATTTGCACTCCACTGAATAAGACCATAGAATCACAAGTGCTAGTGGCCCTTTCCTTTCATCTGTTGTCCTTGAGTGGACAACAAACTGTGTGAAGTGGGATTGTCCTCGACTGTTCAAACAGCCCAGGGCAGGTGTGTCTGTGTCTAACTCTGTCTCTGTGCTCCTCCATTATCTTTACTTTGCAGCGATAAGAATTTAGGGCCATAAGACCAGTAGCTAGCAGGCAGAGAGTATTCTAGGGAAAGCAAAAGCAAGTACAAACCAAGGGATTAGAAGCCATCAAGACATAATCCTATAGGGACCTTAACAAAGGGAAGGAGCTTTGGCAAGACAAGCGTGCCTCTTCTGCCTTTTCAGGCCAAGACTACACTGCCGTTTTAGAAGTAAGTTGCCTTATTGGAAATGAGTGTGTCTGCTTATAAACAGCAGAGATGGTGTAGGATCTTCTCAGGCAGGACCCAATCATTTGACTTGTCAACCTAATGGTGTGGATCTGTGTCCTGCCCAGGAAGGGACTGATGCTAACCTTTGCTTAGGAAAGTATAGTTCTCTCACTTCAGCAGTGAGCATTCAACTGTTCCAACTTCAGGGATTCCAACATGGATAACTTTCCTCCCTCTGATTTACAATGCACATAATTCTCTTATTGACAAATACTTCATTTTTACATGATAGCTTGAGAGTCTGGCTCATGTTTTTCTGCATTTTTTATAGAGTATTTATAGACAAGGGCAGGATAAAGGCTCTAACTCAGTGCTACAATCTCCGTGGAGGCTCCATAAATATTTATGGAAAGTAGGCTGACTCCGGGGCTTCCATCAATTCAAACATACATCCTAAGGAAACATACCGGCCTACAGAATTTACTGAGTTGGAAAATGCCCAACTTAAAGTCCAAGGTAATTTTCTATATTGTATTCTGAAAATGATGAATAATTTAGATTTTTAAATAAGTTTATAAGAAAATGAGCAATGTAGATTTGTACAACCCATATGTTTCTTTAAATGTCTAACCATGCTGTACACATGAAACTAATGTAATACAACATTGAATCTCAACTGTAACTAAAAAGAAAACAACCACACAAAACCTCAACAAGTAACAACCTCATAGCCATTAGGATGGCTACTATTAAAAAAAAAACCAAATAAAATCATAAGTGTTAATGAGGATGTGAAGAAATGCGGACCCTTGTCCACTGTTGGCAAGAATGTAAAATGGCGCGGTCACCATAGAAAACACTATGATAAGTTCTCAAAAAATTAAAAATAAAAGTACCAGATAACTCAGCAATCCCACTTCTGGGAATGTATCTGAAAGAACTGAGAGCAGGATGTCAAGGAGACAGCTGCCCACCCGTGTTCACACAGGCATCATTCACAACGGTCCAGAAGCAGGGAGAGAGCAAACCAGGTATCCATTGACAGATGAATACGTTTTTAAAAGTGGGGTACATACACACTGTGACATATTGAAAAAGAAGGACATCCTGTCCCATACTACAACACGGGTGAACCTTGAGGACATTATGCTAAGTAAAGTAAGCAGTCACAAAGATGTGGCAGTCACCATAGATAGTCAGTGCTGATTGGGCAGGGGGTTGACAGCAATAGTTCAGCTTCAATTGAGTATTCCAAAGAGTGGAAACCATGAAGGTGACTTCATGGATATAGGACTGCTCAGTTTGCTTAAGATGATCATAATAACACATATTCATGTTGTGCACTTCATGTGACAAGCACGAGTCTAAATGCTAAACACATATTAGCTCATTTAATCTTTACAAAATGGACTGAGGTGTGCACCACTGACATTCCCATTATGTTCATGGGAAAAACTGAAGAATAGAACAGTTAAGTACTTTGACTATGGCTATACAACTTATACACCTAGAATAGCATTAGAATTGAGTCACTCTGTGGACAGAGTCTGTGCTTTTGATTGTTACAACTCTGATTCCCCTCTATGGGAAATAATCCCCTACGCATGTTTTCCAAGGACCAGAGCATCCTGTGGTGAGGGGAACAATGGAATGAGAATCTGGAGATCCAGTTTCTCTATGTGACTCCGCTGCTCCCTAGCTGAGTGACGTCCTCTCTCTGGTCTTGGTTCTCCCATCCACAAAATGAAAGGAGGTGGAGGTGGACAACCTCCTGGGCTCTTCTCCTACTTGCAGTCTAAGTGGAAACCCTACACCTGGTGCTGGAAGGGACAGCTGGTGAGCAGCCAGATGGCCTTATCCAGCTGATACAAAAACATCACCACTCTGGCTTTTTGCGCTGCTGCATATCGTAATGTCTTGAGATAGCAACAGGCCACCACCCATTCTGAGACCCCACGGTTTCCTTTCCTGTGACCTCATTTTCTGCATAGCCTCAAGGTATAACGAGTCCTGCTTTATCGTATGATATAATATGGCAATTTACTGCCCAAGTGCCTTTGGTCAATGAGAAACGGCTGAGCTGTTCTGATCAAGGAGTTAATCTAATCCAGCATGATGGAGATTAAAACTAGCATTGCTTTCCTTGTACAGCTCTTGGACGCATTTGAGATTTGGCAGCTGAGCAAAACACCCGTGTAGTGGGGGCTCTTGGGCTCTGTTCAGAGCAAAAAGAGAGTGGTTCGCATTTGTGTTCCACTCTTTAGGTTGGATGAGTGTGAGGCCAAAGCCATCAGCAATGACCTGATTCTTTGATTGCATCTTTGCAGTAGCGCGGATGCCACTGGAAGTGGAAGAAAGTGCCTGGCTTGCAGCTCTCCCAGAGGGCTTCTGTATGTGCAGGCCGCGCACCAGATCAGGCGAACGCTTCCCTGTACTTCGACAGAGAAGTGGTGGACTGCTGCCATCTAACTATTTAGCATGGCCGCGTGACCATGCAGGCTCACTTCTGGTTCCTTAGGCTGGTAGGAAACAGCAGACATTGGCTCACAGAATCTGTTTGAGCAATGATGTGATAAAGAAGGAACTCTTCACCTGAAATCAACACACACCCTCAGGTGTCACGTTGTGTGTGGTTTTCCTATAACATAATTCACTCAGATACCAGCTGCATGAGCTTCTCCAGGTAGTTGGTACCCAAGATAACACTACTTTTAATTTCAATAAACCGGGTAAGGAATTCAAATGGCATTTTTATTCTTGTTACTTTATTTATTTATTTTTAAAATGGGAATAGGGAGAAAGGTGAAGAAAGGTAGTTCTTACCACGAAACCTGGAATCTGGATTTGAATGTGTGAGGCAGATTTTCAATGATGTGTTCTACTACAGAACACTAACCCTGAAATACATCTGGAGGGAGGGCGAGGGTTTGAAGAAGAGGTGAGACTGAAGACAAAGGAGCGGGGTCTATGGATATGTGAATGGAACAAACACCTCCCAGGGCCCCTGGGAAAGGTTTTCTATGCACCTGTCCCCCCGCAGCCCCCTGGCCTCGCTGCCTTCCTTGTCTTGTGGCCCTAAACATCCTTTGGGGTAAAGTCACTGACCAGTGCAAAGGGTGACTAATCCTGGCAACTCTGGAGTCAGACCACTATGGGTTTAAATCCTGATTCTGTGCCTTGCCGGCTACATGATCTTAAAGTACTCTCAGTTTTGTTGTTGAGAATGTGGGTAAAATATGCAGTTTATAGGACAGATAAAGGATTTGAGTGATTTATATAGTGTCTGGTACAAAGTAATCATGTCATCCTGGCACCTGCTGCTCCAGTGGATCCACACCTCCTCCCTTCCACTTCTTATTTGAGGCTCATGTCAACTTATTTTGATATTTTCCAAATACATTACACCTGAGGTGAGGTGTTGGTAGGTGAGAGAGTGAGGAGGTGGATAGGTGAGGTGTGGGGGTTGGTGGTGGGAGAGGTCATTATCCACGGGGGCCCTAGGAGGGTGTGGGGCCCTGAGCAGGGCCAATGGGAGAGGTCCAAAGCCAAGCTCTGTGGCAAGGCCAAGGGCAAAGGATCAGTCTGTAAGGGAAATGGAAAGTCGCCGCTGCTCCCTCAACAGGTATTTGTTGGGAGCCTGCCATGCACCAGGCTCTGTTTTCAGAGAGAAAGGTAAACATCATCTCTGCCTTCACAAAGCTTGTATTCCAGTAGGACCTTGAATATTCTCCATTCTAGTCTAAATCAATAAACAAACAAACTAAACAAACAAATATATATTTAGGCCCTCACAGACTCTGAGAAGAAAACGTTTGGAACAAATAATCTAACATCTCAGGAATATCCTTCCTAATGGATAATCTTTAAAAGATTGAATCAAGAATTAGAGAAAACTGAATTTCAATTCTGACTCTTCTAGTCATTACCCAGATAATTTTGGACAAGACAATAGACTTCCATGAGACAGCCAATATTTTTTTAATATATAAAATCGGGAGATGATAGTTTTTTCTACCCTTGCAGGGTTACTCTGAGAATTAGTTCAGACGATGTGTAAGGTTGCTGAATATAAATAATGGATGAATAAACATTAAGTGAATTAGATCCAGAAGAATAATTTCTCATTCCTAAAATAACATCTTTTGTGGGAATCATGCTTTAAATAAAGAGGTCCTGTGTGAATATCTGCGCCCCTATGTTCATAGCAGCGTTATTTACAATCGCCAAGATTCGGAAATAGGTCAAGTGCCCATCAGTTGATGAGTGGATATAGAAGCTGTGATACATTTACACAATGGAATACTGTGCAGCTATAGAAAAGAAGAAACTCCTACCCTTTGCATCAGCATGAATGGACCTGGAGATTATTATGCTAAGTGAAATAAGCCAGTCCAAGAAAGACAAATACCATACGATCTCACTAAGTATGTGAAGTCTGATGAATAAAATAAACTGATGAACAAAATAGAACTAGAGAGGTGGATACATGGGGCAGACCAACAGATCTGGGAAGGGGGTTTGAGGGGGTGGGTAAAAATAGGTGAGGAGATTAGTCAAAGAACGTGTGCACAGCCCATGGACACAGACATTGGAGTGGCGAAGGCCGGGCGGCGGGGAGAAGGCCAGGGGATGGGTCCAGGTGGGCGAAGGTGGGGAGGGAATGGGGGACATCTGTAATGCTAGCAACAATTTTTAAAAACGGGCCCTGTGGAATACTAGGTTCTCAAAGATAATGTCGAACACCAGCTGAACGAACTTGGTTACAGGCAACAACGAGTGACCTGTCCTCTCCCGAAAAGACCCGAGGTGGCAGCCAACCGGACATAAAAGTTCCCCAAGAAAGGCCACTTCTCTGGAGGACGTGTTTATTTAGAAGCCCAACTGTGGGCAAATGCCACATGTGAGAAATCTTTATTTATGGTTTACAATGATTCAACTCAGTCAGAATGGCTATTACAGATATCAGGTTTCATGAGATACTTCGCTGGAATCCGTTGAAAGCGAAAACAGGTAATTATGCCTTTCCTCACACTCTGGTCCCTCCACCTTCACCCATTTCAATGCTAAATATGAAATTCCCCTCATGCCTGAAGATGATCACCTTTGAAAACAAAAGCTTAAATGATGTTGCAAAGCCACAAAACAAACTGTGAATGACAACAAGAACAAAGTACCTTGGGACAGATAGGCAGACAAAAATAAGTGAGTCCTCAGCACACAGGAAGGAGAGACAGAGAACCTTAGAAATGATCACAGGAACTATTCCAGAAGTTGTCAGCGGCATTGAGGGGGGTGTGCGCACCCTGGGCCAGGGGGCAGATGCGATGGCCATGAGGGAAACTCAGCAGGGGCAAGACAGATACATTAATAGTCCAACAAGTAAATACATAAAATAAAGCCCACTTTGAAGAGGCTACTTATTTTGTTAAATTACATATACTGAACATTTGATTTTTAAAAAGCCAATTTGCTTAACGTAGAATGAACCTGCAGGTCTGACAATCTTGGAACTAAGAGTCTGCGACTGAATTCAAGGGGTGGCTGATCACCCTCTAGAAGAGCAGGTGTTGAAAATCAAAGTGCTCCAACTCAGCACAAAGCTCCCAGAAAATTGCATAAGCTTCCTGATGAGATCCTGCCTTGCCAGAGATTCTGAAGCTTCAAAGTTAAGTGTACATTACAGTTAAGCGATGTAGGTATTGAAATGTGTCACCGTTTTTCCTTTCCATGATTGCAATGAAAATATGGCTTGGTTCTGTACCAACGGTAAACTATATAGCTGTAATTCTACTAAAATAGCAGGTGGTAGGGTGATCACATGAAAAAAGAAAATAAAAAAGAAAAAATCCCACAGGCAAGTTGAACTTGGTGGTAGCGCAGTGAGATCAATGAAGTATCTGAAGTCTGAGAAGATACAGTTTGGTTTTGAAATTTGGATAGGTTTTACAAGTATGAACGTGAACTACGTGACCTCCCTAATGAGAAACCAAAAGGATAATGATGTTCTTGGTGATTAAAAGAGGAGCAAGGAAATCTAATTAGAGGATGTGTGCGTTACACTTGTTGATGAAACACAAACCTATTTTCAGCAGTGCCGCTGATGAAGGCGCATCATGCCCCTTCAAAGGGAACTTTCCCTCCATTGTCTGTAATTACAGTGTGGAACACGGCACTGTGTTGTTTCACAAGGAAGACGAGCCGGGCTTTGCAGAGCAGAGAAGACCCGGGGATAAAGCAGCACACAAAGGCAGCCATCTTTGTTTTGTTCTCTTGAGCTCTCCCTGCTTTTGTGCTACCCACAAAGACACAAGTTTAAGTTAATAACAGAAGTCAATTCAAATCTGTCAGCTCATCACAAACCTGAAAGAGACAAGACTTCAGTCTGTGCCGAACCATAAGCTCTTGTGTGTGTGCGTGCTGACATCAGCACACCCCGAACGCTCCGTGTTAAATTTTAAATGCTCAGGCTAATAGCCAGATGTCAATGATTCAGAGGGAGGAGGGGGGTGGGATGTGAGGGAACGACAAGGAACCTCATCAGAAATGAAATGTGAAATGTCTGCATATTTCTTGTAATATGTTGACATCTTGCAGGTTTGGGAAAATACAAATGATTACGCTGCTGTCATCAGCCAAAAGCAATGGTGTTTCTCTCTGACTCATCCCCTCCCACCTGGATTTAAATTGTGGATTTGGAAAATAAAAATCACATACGTTATCAGCAGGAAATGGACAAATATGTGCAGCTTTTGATGTCTCTGCAAGAAGAAATCGTTTGATGAACATCTTTTTAAACAGTGAATTGGAATGTCTGATATAGTCTGGCTCATAAGAAAGACCCACAGCGGGGGAACAACCCTAAATTTTAAATTAGAACTGGGAGGCTGGAGTGCAAGAGAAAGTGTCACAGAAACAATGATTTGGCCTCCCTGGGGGGAGAAGACTACAAATCCTCGGAGTATTTGGCTTTTTTCTGGTTAGTGAAGAGTTTCATGCAGTACAGAGGCTGTATGTAACTGATGCCCCATTGACTGGGAGATATATTTATTAATTCAGCAAACGTTTGCTGGGTAATAACCATGGCAAGATACAGTGCTACCTCCTCTAAGTGCAGAGACAAAAATACAAACACAATATCAGCCTAACGGGAATGATGCAGAGGTGGGTGAATGGCTCTTCAGTGGGGTTCAGAAATACATTATAAGCAGGGTAACACTAAGCAGAACCTTAAAAGGTAAGTGTGAGTTTATTAGGCAGCAAAGAGGTCAAAAGGCTCCCGTCTGTGACCATACAACACGCTGGAAAAATAGTACATATGTGGGTTAGAAAGAAACACGCATGGGCTTGAAACCAGACGGACCTGGTGCGGCGACTTCCTCTTGTGGTAGAATTCCTGTCTGTGGGGATTCGGTCGCATCGCTTAGATTCTCTGAGCTCCAGACTCCTCTGTGAAGTCCCAACGATGAGAGTCCCTACCTCAAAGGGCTGGTTCTCAGCTGTCTAAAACTACGTCTGGCTGGCATTTAATAGCTAGCAGCTTTTTCATGCCTCTGGCGTGGCACTCATCATATTCTATTATTCTACTGTGATTGTCTATTTACTTGTTTGTTTCTCTTTGTACCTCAATCTGAATGGACAGATGGAGGAGAAGAGGCCCAGCAGTGTAGACAAAGGTTTAAATGTGTCATGGGATCTGGTGTTGTAAGGCACAGGGTGGTCTAGACCGATGGGAGCACAGAGGCAGCAGGGGAACCGGAAGTTGTAAGGGTAGGTGGATCTCAGAGCAAGGACAGCCCTCTAGGCCATGCTTTCTGGTGGGCAGTTTTCAGCACCATGTGAATAGCTTCATTCTGAGTTTTGAAAAGTTTACATGTCCCTTCAGTGGCCGATGGGACAGGGTATGACCAAAGGCGAGGGAACCAGGAAGAGAAATGATAATTGTCCAGGGCAGGAACAGGCCACTGCCTAAGTGAGGACAGAATGGAGAATGGGCAGTCCAGGGGAAGGACTGTGTCCTGCTTGCTCGAACTCACTGGCTAACAGTTGTACGGGGTGACAAGGAAGTCGCAATGCCTGTGGAGATTCTGGTGAGAGTGTGCAGGTGAAAAGAGTAAGCGGACATTCAAGGGGGCGTGAGGCTTCGGAGAGGAAGCTTGAGGTTGAGACGCCAGGGAATGTCTGTTCAGGTAAGGAGGGCGGTGTATAGCTCAGACTTACGGAGAACACTAAAGATACAGGTTTGGGAGCTCTCCGACTAGTACACAGAGGCTATCGATCTTCTGTGTATCAAGGATCTCCTTGGAGAGCTTGCTTAAAAAGCACATTCTCACGACCTTCCCTGGAGATTTTGATGAACCAGATCGGACAAGGCCCATGAATCTGCATTATAAAGCCCCTGAAGGGAAAGTAATGCAGGCTAAGATGTTTTTCTGTAAGGTGCTGGAAGACGCGGAGGCCCCCTTCTCCTCTCATTGTGATACGGGGCCTGAATGGACTTATGGGGCAGGTAGTGAAGGGGCTAGAATCAGACTAAGATACTGGTAAGAAGCAAGCCAACCTCTGGTCATATCACAGCCAGGAGTGGGATGTTGGGGGCCACCGGGAGGTCTGAAGCGGAGACGGGGATGGAGATTAGGAGGGAGCAGAGCATGGTAGGCTGAGGTGTGAAAGGTGCCGAAAGGACGTGGAAACTACCAACATGGAGCCTCCTTTTTGGAGGTTTGGGGGTAAAGGGAAAAGGCAATAGGGGATAGATCATAGACAGCACACTCAAGAGGATCCTCAGACTCCTCGGGATCACCTGAAGCCATGTAGGGACAGGTGTGGTTGTTCGGAGATCTCGTTAGGAAGGAGGCAGGCATGGAGGTGGGAGGTATGAAGATACCTTTGCCACAGGTACCAGCGGGGTGCTCTGGGGGTGAAGGGTGGAAGGTGAGAGAAGCTGGTCAGTGCTGCTTCTAGTCGAAGAAAATCTTGTTTGAAGAGCGAGCCATACATGCACATTTATTCTGGGGGAATGGCCATTAGCAAAGGAAAATACAGATTCTGTCCTCACAGTTTCCAGGGGCTGTTGAGGTAGGGGGTAGATTTTCTGCTCTGAGGGGCTGATGCTTTGCCTGAGGAAAGGATTCAGAGAGCAGATGTTGCCTTAACTGGAGCATTTTGCCATTTTCCTTTGCAATGACAAGACTGCTATGGGTTGTCCCTATTCTTGATACTTAATGCTCAATGTCACTAATTTGTATTACTGTGTTTTCACAGATGAAATGTGAGGAATACATTTTTCTCTCTGGCTGTGTTTGCATCTGCTGCCCCTCTCCCTGCCAGTTCCAGTAGTCCAAGCATTTTATGGCTGGGTAAGCTCATCACATGCTCCACAGTGCCCAATGGCATCAGGGTCAAAATCTTCCCTCTTTGCACTCTAAGGCCAGCGGAGGGGGGGGGATCTCTTGCTCAAGACCCATTGGAGGCAACATGAATTGGCCCGCTGAGGGGAAGGGAATGACTTGTGAGTGGGGCAGAGTGGTGGCCAGCAACCTGAGCCTGGCCACTGCCCTGCAGCCTGCAGGCTGATGCACCGCAAGGTGCCAGGGCTTGTGGTGGACCTTCAAATGGCTGTGTTCACTCAATAAAGCTTATATATTCTTAGAGCCAGCCTCTGTGATGCAGGGAACTTGTCGCCATTTCTAAGCTTAGGGATGATAGGTTTGGAAATCTGTTGCTTACCCCATATTCCCACTGTTTTTTCAATTCAGAACAGAGCTCTAGAAAGCTAAAAGTAAGCTAAGAGTCCATCTTGTTCTGTTCTTATATATATTTTTTGTTCTTGATTTTTCATTGAATATATTGGTGTGACATTGGCCAATAAAATTACACAGGTCTCAGGTATACAATTCCACATCATGTATATACTGCACTGTGTGTTCATCACCCCAAGTCAAGTCTCCTTCCACCTGCCTTCATAGGTAACCATGGAACAGGGGGAGTCATAGGTTGGTCATAGCAGAGTGGGGACTAGAACCCGGTTTCCCGTGCTCCTAGTACTGGTCTCTTCTCTGTGTTCTGCTGCCTTTCCAGATCTTGCAGTTACCAAAGGCTAAAGAAACTACAGAGGCTAAAATGCCACTTTACGTTGGCTCATTGCCTGTACGAACTGTCTGGTCTGTGTGGCTTTGGAAGAAATGGTAACTGGTGTTCAAGAAACAAACCTTTCATGTCAATGCCAAACACTGGTTCGTCTTTGAGTATCTCCCACCTACCTATGTTGTCTCTCACGGTTTACCTAATCACTTCCAGGTTCAACCCACTCACCAACCCATTGTTTGCATTATCTTTTTCTTCTGTGTGTTTGAAATTGCTTCTATTCCATTTTTCTTTGTTCTTTGCACGTAGGTAGGGATATACGGGAAAGATGTCTTTGCGTAAGCGGTCTCTTGTGAGTGCAGTGGTTATGGATGCACAGTGCAGAATCGAAAGGGTCTCCAAAAAAGAAACTTAGAGTCTTTGAGGACAACCACCAATGCATCCTTGGAAATGTGGTGTGTGTGTGTGTGTGTGAGATGTGTTTGGGAGGTATGTGTGTATGAGTTGCAAATGTAAAAATTGTCCTTTAAAATAATAGACTAATGTTTAGGTAGAGGAGGGGAGAGGGTGGTGTGGGAAAAGGGTCCAAGAAGGCTAATGGTTAATACGCGGTCCCATCTAGAACGCCATCTGCCAAGACCTGGGATGGATCGCTCAGTACTGCGAGTTGTAATGAAATGGTAGAAACAGCTGAGACACCGGAACCAGGATGCACAGGCTTAATTCCATCTCAAGCACTTACGAGCCAGTGTGAGTTGAATAATCTGCCTAACCTTTCAAATTCCTCCTCTGCAAAATTGGGATAAATATAGTATTTACTTCCTAGAGTCATTACATGAGATAAAACATGTAGAACACATGGGCTACTGGCCCCATAGGCAGTAAGGGTTAGTATAACTTAGCCACGATGATGAGACTAGAGAGAATATTCATGGACATTGGAAAGGGTTTGTCAAGTGGACAATCTCACTTTAATCTGGTGTTGAAGCTATTGCCACTCAAGCATAGTATCAGGGCATGGTCTTTGTAGATCATGGAGAACATCTTATTCGAATGCTTTCACTGATGGAAAACCCAATGCACACTGGGATTGGCTTTCCTAAAGCCACTCGGAGTTAGCAGCAGAATCTGGCTTCGAAGAGGCTGTGAGACTCCTAGGCCCTATTCTGTTCTGCCACATTTTCTTCCTGACAGCTGAAATCCTGTCCCCAGTATCACCAACACAACCCCTGATCTCCACATATATTCATTCATCCATACATTCACTCAGCAAAAATTTCCTGACTGGCTACTGTGTTATGTTTTAAAGATCAAACCAAAGTCCCTATGTTTGTGGAGCACATAAGCTGAAGGAGAAAAAGGTCTTTGATGAAAAACCATCTAAATAAATGAAACAAAGATAGCATTGCAACGAGAAAGTGAAGTCTATGGAGACAAGGCATCGATCTGTTGCGTCACTGTTGTAACCTCCTCCCTCAGAGCAGCCCCGCTCATCGCTGGTCCTGACGAATGTTTGTTGAATGAATGCTAGAAGATGCACTGTGTTGAGTGCAGCATTTCGAAGTGTTATGTGAGAGGGTGTATGGGGGGGTGGGCGGACCTACTCTTAGAAGTCTGGGAAGGCTTCCTTAGAAAGGGATGCTGAACGATGAACTGACACTAAACGGTTGAAGCAAGGTAGGGTGAGTCATGCAGGTTGATGGTGCTGTAGCGAAAGTGGATGGGCGACTCTGGAGGAAAGGCAAGGACAAGTCCAGCCGAGTGTGATCATTCTGGCAGCCCCAAGAGAAGCAGTGATAAGATGGTCTGTCTCACGGAAAGCATTACCAGTGTCAATTATAGTACTTTATATTTATGTCTTCAGTTTGTCATTCCTCCGTGATGAACATTATATTACTGGTAATTCACAATGACAGCCAGCAGACCAGGAAGCAGTATCCCAACTTCAGCTGAGTAAACTGAGGTCTGTCGTCTTTGAGAAGGTGTCAAAGCCACCCATCTAAACAGAGCACTTATGGAGATATATATGTATGGATTTATGTATAACCTTATTTAGTACTCTCACTAGCCTTTTAAGGCAGGCATTAATATCCCAAGAGCATACAGGGGGGAAGTAGGACGCAGCAAAGCTAACTGGCTGGCATGTGGCCAGCCAAATTGGGAAACAAAGCTCTGTCTTTCCTGTGGACTGAATTGTGGCCCCCTAAGTTACAGGTTGAAGCCCTAACTCCCCAAAGCGCATTTGGAGATGAAGACGAAAATAAAATTATTAAGGTTGAATGATGTGATAAGGGTAGGGCTCTGATTCAATAGGATCAGCGTCCTAATAAGACACACCAGAGAGTAATCTCTCTCCCTCCCTCCCCCCCTTTCTCCCTCTACCCCTCTCTCTCTATCTCCAGATCCATGTTCTAACTTTCTATCTCTCTCTCTCCCCACAGATGCTCAGAGGAAAGGCATGAGGGGACAAAGTAGCCATCTACAAGCCGGGAAGAGAACCCTCATCAAAAACAGGTGACAAGCCTTCCTGACTTTATCTTGGACTGCTAGCCTCCAGAACTCTGAGAAAATACATTTCTGTTGTTTAAGGCACTGGCTGATGATATTTTTTATGGCAACCTTAGCAGACTAATACAGTCTCAACACACATGTCTGCCTCTGCCATCTGCTCGGACACACCTCTTTCCTTACTTAACGATAAAGAAGGACTGACCCTGGGTCATCTAGTCATCGGTTCTAGGCTTCTTCAGTTGCCATATTCCCTGCCATTGGCGACCCCACCAACTGATGGGGTGATAGCAGGGTCAGTGGCTGAGCAGCACCCCAAACCCATGCTTTCCTTTTGGTTTTATCAAGACCAAGGGATGGACAGTCATAGACATCCAGGTGTGGGCAGAACTAGTGGCCTGTGATTGTACTAGATCCAGAGCTGTGAGAAGTGCCCCTTGCATAGCTGCTTCCAGGTCTGGGAAATTAAAAAGTTACCACTCTTTATACGACTGAGAGTGATCACAGAAAAATAGGGCTGCCAGACTTCTACCTCTGGAAGTAGAGCTGAGCACCACCTGCTGCTTCATCCCAATGTATGAGTGTGTGCGTATGAATCAGTCTAGTCATCCTCTGGGTAAACACCACGGTATCTGATGCTAAGGGCCCAGTTCTGAGGTTCAGCCCGTGTCTACTCACTAGCTCCATGCACTTCAATGTTGCTTAACCTCTTTGGCCCCCCTTTTGGCTCATCTATAAAATGGATCAATAACCTGTCTTGCACAGTACTGACATGCTGTCTAGAGATCAGTACGTATGATTATTACTGTTAATGACTTCAAGTGCTTCTACATGAAAGTGAAGACTTTAGAATTAACTCTTTAGCCCTCTTTTCCTTGGGCTGAACGTATAAACCATTCATTCTCAGGTGACTTCCCCATGGAGACAATAATGGACTCTGGGCTGGGTTCCTCTTGGTGCTGCAGTGTACAGAAATTCCAAAGTGCTCACCCTCTTTAAAGGCCACCGAGTGGAAGTGTGTTGTTTGGGGAAAAATCATTCCTTTGAAGCATATAATGGTATTTCATATGTGTGCATGTGAAAGCCATCATATTGTACATGCTCGCTACTAAAACTGTACAAACAAATCCCTGAGGTCTATCTACTAAGGAGAAATCAATCAGGAAGGTGGAGCAGGCAAGCCTATCTTTGAAGTAGGCTTAAATTCAAAAGCATAGGCATTCAGGCAGGCAGAGGAAGGAAGGAACATGCTGTACCCACCTGCCACTGCTGATGAGGGGCTTATTTCTAAGACACACACAGCACAATGCACACACAATGCAGAGAGAAAACAAAAGACATAGATCACACATTTCAGATGGTTGGTGGACATAGTTTAGTTCATGTCAATGCCGAAAGCTTGTTCAGGGTCTGATGTGCACGTGGGAAAATGAATACCTTTTCATTCTACTCACCAGATGCTTCCCTCTAACCAAATCTCAGCAAATAAACGAATACATACACACAAGAAATCTCACAAGAAGCTGGCCCCAGTCCATGGTGTAAAATGTTGCACAAGGAGATGGACCCAGCAGGGTGGGAAGTTTTAGTGAGAGAAGGATAAGGGTTTCCTAGGGAGGCCTCCATGGCTCTGTCGTCTCCACCCACATGGGAGAGAAAGACCCCCAGAGAAGCGTTGAGGCTCCAGCTGGGGGCAGAACAGTCCTCCAGATGGGTCTCGGAGGACGGCTCCAGTCATTCCAGTGAATGAAAGCGTGACATGGCGTCATCATGAGAATCATGATGGCAGCAGTGGACTTGGTTTAAAACTATAAATATGACCTTCTAGAATCATAGACTCTTACTGTAGAAATTATCTGAAAATTATGTCTATTTTACCTACCAGACCTTTGCATTGTACTACAATTGAACTGTCCCATGGTTCTATTTTCTTTATGGCAAACAGCCTTCAGCTTGGTTCAGATCTTGGTTTACCCCTTTTGCAAGGAGCAAAGCTTGCCTTCCAGTAGACCAGGAGAGATCAATTACCTTGTAAACACCACGGGGTCACATGCCAGGAGAATGACAGGGAGAAGCATTTTGTGTCTAAGGGCGGTGGGCTGAGCAGCATGGATGGACACAGGCCAAGCAGATCATGCCTTCCTCCCTCTTGAGTCCCTGGAGCCCCTCAGTGGCTGAGCCCACTGCATCCGGACTTCCTGCACTCACCATACAGTGTGATGCTGGCATTGGTGTTCCCAAGCTTGTTTGTGGCCACACAAGTGTAGTTCCCATAATCCTTTTCTGAAACATTGAAGAAAGTCAGAGTGGATATGCGCCCTTTATTCTCAATCCTCACGCCGTCCAGGCCAGTCGCTAGCCTGCAACAGAGAAGGCAGTGCTGGTCTGGCTCTCCAAACAGTGTCACAGCGGGCAGGAGGTGCTGGGAGAACTCCAGTATACCATCGTTAACCTTCACAGAAACCCTTCCCTGCAACCACCCAGTTCCTGTCATTCAAACCATAAACACTGCATCTTCCAAAAGGAGGAAAACGGGAAGGATGCTCCCGTTCCAAAGGCTACATTCACTGGCTTCTGCCATGTACACAACTAGTCTCCGATTCTGGAACAAGGTAAATTCATTTTGCCCATGCCCCAGCTTCCTCCATTTACTTTTCTGTTCTTGCTTTTGGTTCTACAAGCCTACTGTTATAAAGAAGGCTGTAATGCATTTTGGTTTTGCTATAGTTTTCTCTTTTACTTTATCATTCTCCCTCCTTGTGGGAAATGATCCATCATTTCCACTTCAGACGCCCCCCATTTCCATGCTCAGGGTACCTGGTATCTTCTTTGAACCACTGGAATTCAGCTGTAGGCACAGCAGAGGCTTCACAGCTCAAAGTGCCCTTCTGCCCAACCGAGACACCGGTGTTCTTGGCTTTTGAGATATAGGGAGGGTCTGTGGAGGAAAAGGCACAGTGATTCCTTGAAAAAGATGGAAGGCCCATTCAGCCACCTGCTGTGCTAACGGATGTCTTATGACACCCTACCTCCCCAGTAACATAACCATGTATTTTAGAAAAAAAAAAAATCTTGCCTGAAGATATTGCATTTACCCCAGGGTCTTCCTTAGGGCTTCAAACCAGTTCACACCTAACAATTCTCCCCATTAGCTAAAAGCTGTGACAGTCACAGGAAGACTCCAGGGCAAATGGCAATGGAGACAGACATGGGGCACAACAATCTGATCAAGTGTCTTCCTGTGGGAGACACCTGGGGTCCATCAGAAAATGGCATTGTCATCACCAGCTTGTTCCCTTAATCCCCATTCCATCTTCCTTCCCCCCACCGCTACCCTCACGACCCTGACACTCCCTGATCATGGGCCAACTCACAGTTGACGGTGATTTTGACTTTCCGCACATCGGGGGCAGCAACATCGTTCAAGGCGCTGCATTCATAGTCCCCAGACTGGTCACGCTTGATGTTGGAGATTTCCAGGTATTCATCCTCACTCACAAAGCCCTGGCCTTCTGGGCGAAAGGAAACAGACAGAAAACAGTCATGAACCTGGGAAACCAGGGACAGAGCTCTGCTCACAGCCAGAACTTGTAAGAGAAGAGAGATAAAAAGCTGTAGAAATGGGATTTGGACATTATGATTATAAAACACCATGTTGGACCAAAAAGGTGGCATTTGAAAAGAGAAATTTTTTACTTGAGTCTTGAATCGATGTATTTTTGTCCAACTCTAACTTTAGAACATTTGATAAGAAGATATCATTTTTCTTATATGATTATTATCAGGATAAACTAAGAAAGTACATGTGAAATACCACAGCACATTACTAAACTTTGATGTTTTAAATAGAATTGTCATGATCAGTAATATAATAAAACCTATAGGAATAACTTTAGGGTCTGTTAATATGGCCATCTCAATTTTCACTATGTAGAAATGCTTTCAAATGCAGAATACAAACTACTCCTACATGTAAAACAAATAAGTGACCACTTCATATTTTAACACAAATAAACAGTTGGCTTGGTTTCAAACTGTGCAGAAGATAAAGCGAAGAATGAATGAATAAGAAAGGACTTTGTGACTGCTATGCAGTAGGTGCTCAATAAACTTCTGCTAAGATGGAATAAATATGATAGCCCCAAGGATGGGTCCATGGTTACTAGAACAGACTTGTGTATCGAGTAGCTGACTTTGTGGGACATTCTGGAGGCTTTATTCTTAGGCATTTATGAGGCTTGCAATTCATGATTCAGAATATTCTGGGACTGCAAAATTTCCATTGCTTGCAGTCTCCATTACACGATCTTTTTACAGCTTGGCCCCTCTGCCTTATTCCCTGCCCCATGGTCTCTGTGTTGAAATACAAATATTCTAAGTTCTGTCAAAGGACCAGGCTCCAGTGAAAACACAGCTAACACAAAAGCCAAGGAGGAAGTACAGCCGTTTGCATTTCTCAGAGACCTGTTGTCTGATTCCTTTCCTTGCTCCAGGAGTTAGAGGAAAATTAGTTTTCAGGACAGCACAAACTCATCATAACCTTCCTCACACCTCTGTAGAAGCATATTCTTATCCAATGGGTGCGCAGTCAACTAAGTGGGGGTCCATCCTGGGTGGGAACAGGAGGGTATGGTGTGCCCAGGGGGTGTGCTGGTGGGTGGGAGGAGGGAAGCAGGCGTTTGGGCATCCTGCTTGCTCTAAGGCTAAGCCTTGGGCAGTTCCCACCCACTCTGCCCACTTTCCTAAACTTATTTGTCACCTCTTGGCGGTGTCCTCCACCCCCTACCCCAGGTCATGCCCGCCCAGCATCTGTCATCAGTGTCTGGGTGCTGGTCGCCAAGGCAATTCGTAGACGGCGTGGAGCCCCTCTTGATGTAAACACTTGACTCACCTGCATTAGTACCATCCTGGTAGCCCGGTCACATGCAGTCCATTTAAGAAAGCTCACTTTGGCCAGCAGAAGTCATCCCTTTACCGGTCTACCCTCTTGGAACTTGGACCTGCTGACAGGACCCCAGGACCAGCCCCAGGTGTGAGCTTTGTAACGCTTAGGGCAGTGTCCTAAGGACGTGGGTTGAGTGCATGTGAGGAGTAGCTAAGGGTAGAGGTTGGAAATGTGATCCAAAGGGGAGGAATGGCGTCTGGGGCAGGTCCAAACCCCCAGTCTCAAATGTGACTGTCTCTTCTGAAAGCTACTGCTGCCTGGGCTGGTCTCAGGCACCAGAGAGAAACTTAGAAAATTTCAAGGAAGACACTCCAGAGCACAGTGCCTCCTGGGCCTTGGGGATAGGGACCTATTTGCTGGGATCTCAGAGTGATGGTGCTGGTCACAGCCCTCTACCCCACTGATGCGTGATCATTCAGGCTAGCTCATGTCGTCCTTCCTGAAGGTTTTGACACCACTTACTTCAGGAATTCTAATAAAGATGAATATTGCCTCACTTGTTGAAATGATGCAGGTTGATCAGTCTAAGTATTTATAAGGGTTAAACAACAATGAAATCTAATACACCAAAATGACTTTCCGGATTTGTTGTACTGAACCTTTTCTGCAGTGAATAAATGTGGCAGGATAGAAAGTCTGGCTTCCTACTTTCTACTCGGACAACTCCATTATTCTTCAAAATGTAATTAAACCCCACTGCATTTAATCAAACAAACGGGCAGTGTCCATGGGGACCGGTGGGTACTCAAGGGGTCGCTGACCCCTTTCCTTGCAGGGAATGGGATAGACCGTACTGTGCTGTGTGGTGTAGACCAGATGGATGTTTAAAGCCCCCGGCAAAGGTCGGTGAGTGCTGGGCAATGTAGGAGTGTCGGCCGCACGAAGGGAAGGCATTGCTTCAGAGCAGACAGAAACCAGCGTGCTAGGGTCACGAGGGACGCTCTGCGTTTGCATGAGGATAGTTCTGGGTCCTTCGTGGGGGAATTATAGGACAAACTACCACCGTCTGGAATGTGGGGATTTATCTTCACTATCTGCAGTGCTGTTTTTATGGGACAGATATGTAGCAGCAAAAAAGGAAGGAAGGAAGAGAGCATTTCATGTAAAATGGGGATCATTACGATAGATAATACTACCTCGTTAAATGAGAAAATGAATTTGTCAAGTGTGTGCCATAAAGTGTGTGCTTCTCAGATCTTAATTTGCCTATAAATTTTTCTGGCACTTAAATATATACGTCTAACTCAGGAGGCTGAGCATGAGGCCCAGGATTCAGTATCCCTAATAAGTGCCCAAGAATTTCTGTGCTGTGGGTCTGAGGCCCACACTCTGGAGGTGGAGCTAAATGGCAACCCCAAGTGCTGCTCTTGTCTCCCTCTCACTCATGTGTTTGTAACTGTCTGGGCCTGTGAAGTGGCCAGGAGGTCAACAAAGGCCACTGGGTGCCTCTCAGGCTAAGACCTCCGTGGAGCAGTGTCTCCAAGGGCACCTTCCCTTCGGAGGACGGGACTCTGCAGAGTCCATCACGGCTGAGCATTGGGACACTTAAAGCTAACTTATCCATCTTACTTCAACACACGCATACTGCCAACACAGTTCCTTTGCTAAAAAACAGGAAGCCGTGGTTGACCCTCCTCCTTATCTCAAGCCCACTGCAGGTGATGAGACGCTATTTTCTTACCCACTTTGAATACTGGCTGAGATTTGTGAAGCAGAGCAAGTGTAGGTGGCCATACACCCGGAGACCTGGGAACACAGTGAGTTTAATGCTTTCCCTGCCTTCTCTAGTTCTGGTGGCAAGGTAAAATTCTGATTCCACGCCATAGAGAAGGGGGCAGAAAGCAGCAAACGGGTCAATCCTCTTTGTAGCTGCCCGGAAGCCAAACTGCTGGCTATGGAGGTAAGCAGAGGGGAACGGGGGCAGGGAGGAACACAGACCGAGGACCAGGAAAAGGAAGAGGAGGAACAGACTGGAGCGAGGACAGAAAGAAAGGCAGGTGCAGGCAAGACGGTCTGGGTGCCGTTGGAAACATTCTGAAGACACATTCAAAAGGGATTTTAGAAGAGATAGGCTACTAGACTATAATATTTTCCCTGACAAGGCGTATGAAAACAGGAGCTCCCAGTCTGCCCCATAGTTTTGCTCAGTGGTGAAATGTCCTGAAATAAGCCACTAACACAGGCATTATCAGCCTGCCCTGTGCGTTCAGACGGACCTGTATAACATGAGTGTGAGCGAAGGGAAGTGGATTCGGAAGCACTGGCAGAAATACTTTAAAAAAAAACAAAAACCCGGGGTTATTTCATTCCAGGAGGAGCACTTTGAAGAAAAGTTCAATTCATTGTATTAACAAGATTAAGATCTGCAAGGATACAAACAAGACCATTTTTCAGGGATGTGGGAGGTCTCCAGGCCAGGACCCTGCTGAAGCAGAACACACGCCTGGGGATGGAGAGACTAAACCCCAGGATTCCCTGGGCACCAGGGGCCTTCTTTTGCAGGGACTGCGTTCTGACTTAACACAGTCACGGCACGCAAAGAACAAGCTGTGGATAAGCAGGGTCTGCTCCATCTTGGAAATGGAGGAGCAGAGAAAGTGTCTCGGGAAGGATCTGGCACAGCCCACTGCCCCTGACCTCGCTTGCAGCTCTTTGCTCACACTCCCCAGGACAGAGGAGGTGAGTTGGACGATGTGTGTGGGGTGGAGATGGTGTGGAAGGAAAGGTTCTTGAGCCTGGATAGTGCACAGTTCCATGAGCCTCACACTGGAGCAGTTTACATTTTTCTGCCCCTGAGCTCAATGTTTTACATAATTGTTTTTAGCTTCCTCAAGTGACGTGTAGTGGATCAGAAAGCTGTATTAGAGCTGAACAAAACCTAAACATCTGGGGCTGAAGAGATCAAATGAGGAATCCAGAGTAAATTCTGGAAGCTTCCTGACCCAGTTCTCTCCCCCTTTACAACCTATTCTTCCATATCAGCTGTACCTTGGCCACCACTCTTATGTCCAGTTTTTCCTTCTTTGGTCTTAGCCAATTCCTTAGAATTATGGAGGTGAAAGGACGGCGGGTATCAAACACTTTAGCCTTCCACTCTTCTGGATTATTGTCCGTCACAGAATATCTTCCCCTCTGTGTGACTATCCCGAGGGATGACTTCAGAAGGTGACCTATTCCTTTGCTAAATTATTTGCATAGTTCAAAAATTCATCATCCTATAGAGGCAAACCCTGCCTGCAAACCCTTTGAGGTAATTAAAAGTTGCCTCTTAGTCACTGTCCCTTCTCATGAACCATGGGCAGCTGCCGCTCGACTTAGGTTCCTTTGTGAGGTTAAATGCCAGCCCCTGTTACAGCTCTAGCCATGAGACCTGTCAGGAGGTGACTCATGCCTGGCACATGCCTGGGGGCTGGGGACACAGGGAAAAGGAGCAGGGGGCAGATGAGAGCAGGGAGGAGAGGGTAAGGGTTCAAGGAGGCATATACACAGGAAAGAAGAGGCGTGGGGAAGAAAGGCCAGAGGAAGGAGAACTTGGATGGGCAAGAGAGCCAGAGAAGAAAACCAGTCTCCAGAAGTAAGACTGTGGAAGTGGGAGAGGTAGGCACCCCAGGAGTCCATCTGGATCAAATGGTGGAATTTCTGGAAAAGCAAGGAAAGAAGTTTCCCTACTGCCCAGCAGAGGGGCTGTTATAGATGATCATTATTAATACTGAATGGGAAAATTTGGAATCAAACGTCTACATGATCAGGTGCATGCTTCTGACCAGTTAGGTCACTCCTCGGCTTTTTGATCCATCTGTAAAAATAGCTTCCTGCCCACTCACCAAAGCTACACAGTCTTTCAAGCTATCAAGGAACTAAAATTTTACTCCTGCAAGGAGTATATCATGTTTAGAAGAAGTGTGGGTTGGCTGACTTGTGTATTTGCTGGACATCATGCCCTAGAGGTCAGGAGCAAGATAAGGGCATGGAAAGGAATTGTCTGAAGCAGTCCCTTCCCCACTGCTCTGTGCCCTGAAGGTGTGGAGGGCAAGGTAGATGCTGTCAGAAGTTCATGTGGGGATGTGTGCCTAGATCTTGCCACTCATCCCTCTCTCTCTGCAGGATTCTGGTCAATAGAACATCCTCACATAAAATGAGCCACAAAGATCAAGGCATTAGCGCTGCTGTCACGAAACTGGCCTACAATTGGCTTGCTTGGCAACTAAGGCTAACATGGGTTCTTGCCCTTCTCCCCATAAACTGCAGTGTCTAGATGTGTGCAGTAGGTGCCCTTGACTTGGGTACTCAGTCCCAGGCCAAAAGCTGGGCCTGAGAGTAAGGCCTGCATTGCACTGGAGCATCCAGTGTAAGGAGGACCTGACAGACCCAAGCAGAGGAGGATCAGGAAGATGATGGAAAACCGGGAGGGCCACCTTCACTTCTAGACAATGGCCTTATTCCTGCTTACCTGGATCCAAGGGACCCAGGAGCAAATAACCTTTCCAATTATACCAGTTACCCATCACCCATGAGGGAGACAAAGAGGGGCTGCAATGGAAGAGGGCCCTTTCCTCCCAGGCTGTGCAGGGGAAGTTGCCATCTGGAAACGCACGGGCTGGGGACCTGGTCTCCGACTCCTTCCTAGGGACCTCCTGGCCCTTTCTCAATCACATGCCTCCCGGCACATGAACCTCCTTCTTTCGAAGAACAGAAACATCTCTGAGTTGGATTTAGGGTAAGGTTTCAACACTTGGGACAATTTGGCTCACACGAGCCCAGTCTTGTGCTTTGGAGCTGCTTCCTACACGGTGGGCATCCCATTGTCTCTAGTGCAAGCACACGGAGAAGGAATTACCCTTTCTCCTTATTTGAACTTGTGCATCTAGTGTAAGATAAACATACAATATTTGTTTGCACTACTGATGGCTAGAGGCTTGGAAACTCTGGACACCCAAAAGCTCTCCCTCTCCACTTATCTAATCTTTCTTCTTTCCACCAGGCTCTGCCCTCCCCAACTCCTTGACTCTCCTTAGAACATGGCTGGCAACAAGCAACTCTGGGCTCCCCCTCCTTAATTAAACCAGGGAGTGTGGACAGCAGTACATTCCGTCCTTGCCTGCTCCCAAGTCCCCGATGCATCCTTTCACTGCAACAAAGTTAATGAAAAGTGTGATAAACCCACTGTTTCATTTTCCCTTAATTAATGCAAGCGATTGAACTGTGCTGAAGTCATTTTGGTTTGGATACTGAGCCTCTGGGTCAACGTCTCATTTGCTGGCGGTGACAGAAGCTCTTTGTCTTGGTCTCGGATAACCTCTGTTGGGCTGAGACCACAAGGACCTTCCCCATGAAAGGGGTGGCCTACCCTTATTCAAGCTGCTTTGCTGGCTTCCTTCCCTGGGGTTGACAGCAAGTTCGCTAATGACAAAATCAATGAGTTACAGTGCAAGTTAACTGAACTTCTAGTTGGGGGAGCAGTACATTAATGCTGCTCCCAGTAGCTGGGGGCACGAAGGCATTCCCTGGCAATGGTGAGTTTCCAAAGTCATTCCCATATTCTGATGGGGCATCTGAGGATGACCCAAGAAGACAAGGACTCCAGTAGGACTGTCCAGAAAGATCAATTTTGATACATTGGGCTATTTTCACCAGGAGGAGTAAAGCCGAAGATGAAAGGGTGTGAAGGGTTTTGTCAGGTAGAGGGGGGCAGTGGGAGAGGCTCTCTAGGAGCCTGTCTGCAATGAGGGCAGGAGGGGGGGCCTGGGGGCCTCCTCCCAGAAGATACATCACAGTCCCGCAAAGAGCACTTTAAAAATGGACCTTTGTGCCCATGCTTACAAGCAGATTAACTGGCTTGGGTGGGAGGCCCAGTACCAGTATTCTCCAAAACCTTTCCAGGGGGCGCTAGCGTCCAGGGATGACTGAGATGACACCTCCTTTGGCCTTCACTGTCCAAGCACCAGCTCCACCTGGAGACCCCCACACTTCCTCTGCAGGGAAGGCATCTGGGACCCGTAGTGCATAATGCCGTGCACCTCACAGTGCACTCAGGCCCTCTGTCACCTGCCCGTTGGCCATCATGACGTTGGCAGGTGAGACCCCAAAAGGGGACCTGGCAGTGTGTAAGGTGAAGATGGCCAGGGCTGGGCCAGACAGTGTCTGCTGCTCTTGTTAGCCCACGGTGGCCAGGAGCGCCCAGGTCCACCAGCACAGGTCATCAGGGCCAGAGGAGCTTCTCCCAAAGCACCATGACACGTGTTTAGGTTGGTTTTACTTAGTTTCTTTTTTTTTCTTTTTCTCCTCTCCCCGAGATGGGTTCATTATGTCGGAAGACTCGGGAGAAGAGATTGTTAGAATCCAGATGATACTGTTAACCCAGAGGGAGTGCTTCTGTGTGAGTGACACAGAAAAACTCAGGGTCCCTGCAAGGATGTGGCACAAACCCTTTAAGTGGAAGTTTAGAGTACATGCCAGAGAAAAAAGAGAAGGGCTGGACAGAGAGAAACAGATGGACAGACAGATGGACAAAGACAAGAGACAGGGAGGCAGAAACAGAGAGAGAGAGAGACAAAAATAGACAGAGAAATTCAGGATGCAGAAAAGTAGGATTTCATACATAGGCAGAAAAATGGCTTAGGATAGAAGCTAACATCCATTTGAGAACAAAGTAGCCCACTTGGATTAAAAAAGCAGCTAACATTTATATTCTAAACAGTATCTAAATATAAACAGAAACAAATAATTCAGACCAAAAGGCCATAAATAAAGGTTGGGGGAAAAAATCATTACTTTTGAAAAGCAGGAAGCTTAGATAGTTAAGTTACTGACCAAACATTAAGGATATTTGAATCCTTTTTATAATTGAGTATTCAAATAAATAAGTATTCATTATAAATAAGTATTTAAAATAAAAAGTCTTCTCCTTTATTCACTATGATTTGCAATCTGAACCAACATGATTATTTTAGTATTTAAAACGAAAATGCGAAATGCACTCTAACTAAAGTGCTGCTTTAAAAAACTCGATAATTAAAAAAAAAAAAGGCTTGATCAAGTCATCAAAAGAGATATTGCTTCCTTCATTTCATTTGTATGTGTCTTTAGAAAGCTGAACTTGACCTTGTCTGTGTCACCCTAGGCAGGTGCAACCAGTCAGCCGGGCCCGTTTCTCAAAGAAAAGAGCATTTTGGAGAAAAGGAAATGTCCTGTGCCTCAGTGTGGTCAGTGGGTATCCAACACCAGCATTACCTGAGGGTGTTCTGTAAAACCGGCTCCTTGAGGCCACAGCAAACCTGGAGGGTCAGAATCCGTGCGGAGGAGCTGGTCTCCAAAACCTTCTCGTTATTTCTGAATGACAGAGCAGCGTCACAGCAAACTCTGGACCACTTCCTCGCTTTGGGGGAAATGAAAGCTCTCCTTCCAACAGCAATGGCAGCTGGCTCATTTTCCCTGGGGATTAATGCTTTTGTTTTCCTACAGCAAGACCAAGGCCCCCTCGCTACTTTTATTGGTAGGGTGACCAGATCGTTAGACTTGTCTGAGACACCCCCCGTTGACGCCTGTTTCCCCAGAATGATTGCTGCGAGTCCCAACATCTCCTCCTTTGAATCTAACGAGAGACAGTGGTTTGGTCCCCACGTAGACTGTGGATTGTCAGGTGTAGACTCCGCTGGTGAAGGGTCAGGAAGGGCCCTGAGTGCTCGGTTCTCCAGGAAAAGGGGCCCATCAGCTACTGTGCTCAGGGAGCACAGACTAGAGCCTAAGGCACCTGGAGAGAGGGGATCAGCACCGCAGCCCCTGGGGTGGAAACCTGGCTGGGTTCTAGGGATCAAGGCGGGGTAGACAGCAGAACTGCACCCTGCCATAGGTCCTGGATGGCCCAGAGCACTCAGTACCCACCTCAGTACCCTTTCGGGGTGTTGGGGGAATGCTCAGTTTCCACAGACGGGGCTTGATGCAGACTGACGCTCTTGCTTCCTCTCTTTCATTCCCTCCCTTTTATCTTCTCCCCATAGTAGTTCCCAACAGCACAGCCATATGACAATGATGCTAATTATTAATGATCATTAATATTTTTGAAATACGTGTATTAGCTTCCAGGCAAAATACCCATTGAGACAAGCAGTGCTCTTGGCAGGCCGGCCACAGCCAGAGACCACGCACCCTTCACAGAGTGTGTGAGCCAGAGCTTTGCCACTTCAAAGGGACAGAGCTTGGCTCGAGCACTCAGCTGCCACAGGAGCTGAAGGAAAGGACTAGGAGCCCTTGACGTGGTGTTCAGTCCCTTTGGAAACTTCCTTGTCAAGGGGTCTCTCTGGGTCTGCAGCATCTGCCCCTCTAGGCAAGTCCGTCTCCCTCTCCCCATCCAACTTAGACTCTGGGTAAGCTGACCTCTCACCTAAGGCATCTATCTTCCTGGCCTCCCTTCTTAGCCTAGTCACCATAGAAGTCACATTACACATGACTTTCTGGGACTCTGTGCCAATAGGAGGAATAAATGGAGAAAGCCACCCTGGAGATCAGAAGACCTGGGATCTAACCTGTTTTGCCAATAATATGTGGTTTGGGGTAAGTGTTTTTAA
>PVJI01005665.1:0-94103 GCA_004026765.1 Micronycteris hirsuta | reverse complement strand
TCTGTGGTGTTGTGTTTTTGTGAAATTTCCGTAAAAGTTTGAATGTATTTCAAGCCCTACAATGCCACCCAAATGTTCTGAGCCTTCTAAGGCTTCTGGCAGTGAACCCAAGTGCCAGAGGAATATGCATACCATCAAAGAAAAGGTGGAATTTCTCGACATGTTAAAGGAAGGCAAAAGCTACACGGCTGTAGGCTGCCATTACAGGATCAATGAATCTACTGTTCACTACATAAAGAAACACAAGAAGAATATTAGGTATACAGAAACAATGACTTTAAACAAGACTGCAAAGAGGGTGGTCACTTCCCACAATAAGGCCATAGTGAGGATGGAGTCTGCATTGGCCCTGTGGATAAATGACTACGGGAAGAAGAATATCTTGCTGGATACCAACACCATCCGGACAAAGGCCAAGAAACTTTATGATAGTTTTGCAGAAACTTTATGATAGTCATCCTCATTCACAATGGTGATGAGGATGAAGACGAGGACAATGACACAGAAGTAGGACTGTCGAGTGCTTCTCCCACCAGACCAACCCCATTCAGTGCCAGCAAGGGCTGGTTTGACAAATTTCAGAGATGCTTTAGACTCAAGAGCGTTTCTCTGCATGGAGAAGCTGCCTCTGCAGACGTCCACTCACAACTGTTGACGGACAAAGACCTGACAGAGATGATGAAGTCAGCAAGTGAATAAGAGGATGAGGAACAAGATGAACTATGGGTTGAAGAGGAGGAAGAGGTTGGCCTAACACTTGATCGTCTTGCAACCATGGTCAGAATGGCCAAAGAACTTCAGCGAGTGGCTGAAGAATGGGACCCCCAGATGCTTCATTCATTGCACTTTGTAAATACAATCAAGAGTGGCATGTCAGTTTATAAAAACCTTCCCACTCAGAAGAAAAAGCAGCACCAGCAACTCCCCATAATTATGTTCATTGCTTGGATGAAGAGAACAGTTATGCCTATGCCTTTAGCGGAAATAGAAGTTATGGCCCAGGGTGAAGATACTGCACCACCTGATGAAGCGCCTGATGAAGTGGTGCCTTCAGAAGAGCTGTAATGCTCTTCTTGGCTGTGCAGTACATTCATCTCATCATCATCACCTTCATGGCTATCAGTACTGCACAGCTACATAGTTCATGATCTTCATCATTCAAGTTGTAGTATACTTCACTGGTGAGTACCCATATAAAATGTTATATGTTGTTAAAATTACGTAGGTTTAAGAGTGTAAAAAGTGTTAAAGAGCATATGAAATGTTTATAAGAGTGCAGGAAAGGTTAATAAGAGAGTGGGAAACGTTTATAAGATTGTGGAAAGGGTTTATAAAGCCTTAACATATATATATATATATATATATATATATATAATAAAATAAGTATAACATCGCTTCTTCACAGATTTTCACCTATTGTGGGGTTCTCTGGAATGTAACTCCTGCGATAGGTGAGTGATCACTGTAATAGCCTTTGAATTTGATCCTGTACTAACTTGAAATGTACATTTCTGGGCCAAGAAAATGTGTCTTCATTTAGTCCTTTGTAATTTCCCCAGGGATTTTGAAAAGGTAACACTGACTTTATATTCATTTTTTGAACATTTATTGTTGTTCAAGTACAGTTATCTTCATTTTCCTGCCACCATTTTCCCCTACCCCACCCACCCCCACATCCAACCCTCAATCTTATCCCCCTTTGGTTTTGTCCATGGGTCCTTTATCCATGTTCCTTGACAACCATTCCCCTTCTTTATCCCCGTTACCCTCTTCCCCCTCCCCTGTTTACTGTCAGTTTGTTCTTAATTTCAATGCTTCCAGTTATATTTTGTTTGCTTGTCTCTTTTGTTGATTAGGTTCCACTTATAGGTGAGATCATATGGTATTTGTCTCTCACTGCCTAGCTTATTACACTTAGCATAATGTTCTATAGTTCCATCCATGCTGTTGCAAAGTGTAGGAGCTCCTTTCTTTGTTCTGCTGTGTAGTATTCCATTTGCTACTCTGCTTGCATGTTTTTTTCTTCCTTGTCTTGCAAATCACTGATTCAATCCCCTGCTTCATATAACCTACTGTCTATTCTTTCCAGCAAATTATTTATTTTATATATTGTATTCTTTTTTCTGACTGATCATTTTTCATGGTTTCTATGTCTTTTTTCATGCTGTTGAGTATCCTTATGATCATTGCTCTAAACTCTCTATCTGATAGATCATTTATCTCTATTCCATCTAGTTCTTCTACTGGAGAATTCTCTTGTTCTTTCTTTCAGGGCCTGTTTCTTTGTCTTCCCATATTGGCTGCCTCTTTGTATTTGTTTCTAGGTATTATGTAGATTTGCAAAGTCTCTGGCATAGGCCTATGTCAAGCCCTGACTGTGACTGACTCTGGATAATCTGTTGGGAGTTATCAGTGATCCACAGCATGTGTTTCTTTCTTCTGAGTTCTTTATGTGCAGAAAGAACCAGGCTAAACACCAAGGCTGGCTCTAACAAGCATCAGTTCTGGGGGGGATTCAGCTAAACTCTCAGAGGTCCCAGAGTTCCACCTCTGCCTCAAGGCTTTCTGTTAGGCTTATACAGTGAAAGCCATCCATCTGTACTCCTCAGCAAGAGGACATAAGCACCACAGGGTAGGGCAGAGTAATTCCTAAGGGCAGAGTTATTGCATCCCCTCAAGCTATTGCCACCTGGAGGGGAGTGCTCTGTCTTGCAAACATGGCTCCTGCAGCACGGGGAATGACTCAGCATAGGGATCCTGGCAGCTGACTGTTCAGTTCTCTTCCCAGAGCAACCAGCTCAAGACTTTCCATATGTGTCTCTAGTCTACTCTGCCCTCATTCTGCTGGCACCCACGGTAAGTGGCTGAAAACGGAATTCTGTGAATTGGCCCTGTAAGAGGCTCTCTGCATCTCCAGCTCTCTCCCCTTAGTATACAGACCCCCCCACCCACACACACACACTGCTTGTCACAGACATATTGTCTGGGTTCACTTCCCTGTTCTGGTGCTATAGGCTGGGCATCCCAGCCTGGAGTTAGACACCACACTTCTCAGGGGGAACTGCCTGGCTGCTTAAATATCCCTCTGGAACTTCACCTGCCATCCATGGGAGCCCAGCCAATCCTATCATGCCTCCTCCTCCTCATTTCCTACCATTCATATTGTGGTGAAGTGCTTCTTCCATCTGTCTATGGTTATAAGGCTTCTCTCCAGCTAGTGTTCAACTGGTTGTTCAGATTTGTCCATATTTGAGTTGCAATTTCAGTTTGGTCTTGGGTGGTGGTTAGTGTAGTTTCCCTGACTCCTCCACCATCTTGGGTCTCCCTTACTTTTATTTTGTGAAATCTTAGGGTCTTCTTACTTTATTTCTGGCCATCTATTATGCCTGGGGCAATGTGTGTGGCTTTTTTTTTTTAATTCCTTAGTATATACAAGTGCTTTTTAATGTCCTACTTGCTCAAAAAAACTCTCTCTCTACCTCCCCTGCCCCACCCCACCCCAGGCTTTAGGCTCTTATTATAGGGCTTAAATGTAGTCTTTTGCCCAAGGCAGCTGTAAGTTTTTCATTTGCCTTCCAATGCTTTCTAGCAATACTCAGTGCTTCTCAGTTGACCTGAGTTTCAAGATTAGCAAATGAGAGACAATCACCTTGTGTCAGTCTTTAGGCAGTCCTCCAGACAGGTGAGCATAAAACAGAGCAGTTACAGACAAGATTTACTCTGCTCCCACCCCGACCAGGGACTAGGATACAACACTGGGAAAATAGGCTGCCATCTTCAAGACCACCACTGTGCTAGGGTGGGAGGGAGGGAGACAGACAGGGTGAGCAGAAATACCATAAAATATTCCACCAATTTTTAGTTGTCATTTTCTAATTTATTGTTCACTTGTTTGTTGTAAACTTTTGCCTATTTCCAGAGTTCTGACAGTTTATGGCTATTTTTCAATAACTCTGTTGAGGGTTGGGAGTTTGGAGCAGCCTGTGCCACCATTTTTTTCTGTTTTTCTGAAGAAATTTTTCTTTAGACTGTACTTGTGTATTATGTGCAACAGAGAAGGGAAAACACCATCCATGTACTTTTTTCTGAAAGGCATTTTTCAACCTACTGTTCAGTAGTTTATTTAACTTCTAGCAAAAAATTTCAACTTTACCAATGCCAATATGTTGATAAGTACGACATCTTCTCTCCTCTCAAGGACCAGAGACTGTGTACATCAGGGTGCTACAGGTCTGGGTGACATAACTCTTATGACCAAAATATATCCTTTCCTTTGGGAATTTACAAATTTCTGGGATGGCTACATGGCAATAATAACCCGCTTGGATACATACAGCTAAGCCTTCATGATTCACTGATAGGATTTCTAGCTAAAAAACTCAACGCTGAAGTTGGTGTAATTATGTGATTAAGATTCACAAAGTATGTAACATTAAAAGTTTTCAAACTCTAAAAGCTGAACAGGTTTTCAAGTTATCATTTATTTTTAAAATTCAAGTTAAAAATTTTCACAGAGATGTTATATATTCTGTTTTTATCTTGCATTGAATATTTAAGTCTATACAGATATATTTTTATGCATATATTTTATTTTATGAAACCAAGATAATAATTTTTTAATTTGTTAAAGGCCATCACTAACTTGGTAAAAAAAAAAGTTTGTGCTTAAGTGATTCATAAAAAAAGTAGACTGTGGTAATTTCAATTAATTAACTTCTACTTAAATTATTTCATCAAGGCTTTTGTTAAAAGTTTAATAAAGCAATTTTTCATATACCAGGATATATGGGCAAAAGCTCTTTATCAACAAATTGAATTACAGAATTCACATAAGTGACTTATAATCACATAAGTGATTAAAATTGCACAAACTTAAATGCAATTACACTGAAATTGTTTATTTTTAAATTAGAATCTACAGTGAATGACAGCAGAAATTTATGCTGCCTGTGGGCATTAAACAGGACATAGTAAATGTAACTAAAGTATATTTTTCTATTAACACAGAGATACTTTTGTGTCAATACAGTATCTTTAGTCTCCTGAAGGACTAATTGCAGTGTCACATTCTTCCATAAACATAATTTTAATCAACCAGTCTAGAATTTTCTGGTGAAGCAACAGTAAGGTAATCTGACACAAGGGCTATGTTAACTGTTCCCCCACCACCATGGAAAGAAGAGGCAGTCTGCATGAAAAAAAAAAGAGCAAAAACAAAAAATAAATAAACCTTTCATTTCTCTTTCCCCAAAGAAAAGATGTCAGGGACCCCAAATAATCATCTCATTTCTTTTGTTTATTGCTCCCTTGTCCCACCCCTCTTCCTATAAAACCCTTCCATTTTGTAAAACCTCTCAGAGAACTCTTCTATATCATTCCATAATTTTTTTAAAGATTTTATTTATTTATTGTAGACAGAGGGGAAAGAAGGGAGAAAGAGAGGAAGGGAAGTATCAATGTGTGGTTGTCTCTCGTGTGCCCCCTACTGGGGACTTGGCCTGTAACCCAGGCATGTGCCCTGAGTGGGACTCAAACTGGCGACACTTTGATTCACAGGCCGGCAACTCAATCCACTGAGCCACAGCAGCCAGGGCTGTCATTCTATAACTTTTATTGCAGATAAAAATTTACATTCAGTTTAGATAATAGTGTATATATTCTTATGCCTACACTGTGTTATCCTTAGAGGCAACTGTGTTTGTCCCCCCTGTGTGAAATTGTTTGGTCTGTTAGTGTGCTTAAATTATGGTAAGTTGGTGCTTCAACACTCTGTAATAAAGTTGGTAGTTTAGTTAAGGTAAATATAGGTTTTGCTATGATTTCAAATCTTCTCTCTTAACTGCACTGTACATATTATGATTAGAGATAACAAACAAGTGACAAGAATAATTTTGCTTGTTTTATACTTTTAGATTAAACCTATATCTAACACTTCCAAATAGTTCTCTACCAAAGGATATTAGAATCTTCCCAATATTAAGCATTATTTTATTATTTTTCTCCATTATCATTATGAACATTATCAACTAATCAATGCAAAAAATCAAGACAACAATTATTGAGTATCATTTATATGCAATATACTTTCCAGGTCAATAGGGCAAGATAAACTTTTGGGAACATAAAAAAGAAAGACTCAGCTTTATACAAACTTAAATTCTTATCAATGAGCAGCTAAGATCAATGAGCAACTTAACTTAAGGAAGACACATTTGTACCTATGAGCAATTTTCTTTGTTAATGATTTGCTCTTGCTTCAAGCCAAAGCATGAAGAATTGACAGAGCTCAGCTCATTTTGTAGGAGATGCAATATAGCAACAAGATACTGTTGATGTCTATGTATCCACAATGTCACCGACACTACAGATCAACTGGGTTGGCCAAAAAGTTTGTTTGTTTGTTTTCCATAAGGTGGCTCAGTTGTTTTTAAGATTATTTCATTCAAAATAATTTTGTTACACTGCATTGTGACAGCTGTCATATCAGTGACCATAAAAAAAACTCATCAAAATTGAATATGTAGCCATTTTAATATTGAAGATAGAAGAGAATACTCAACGTTTCAGCATATTATGCTTTATTATTTCAAGAAAGATAAAAATGCAACTGAAATGCAAAAAAAAAAAAGAGAAAGATATATGCAGTGTGTGGAGAAGGTACTGTGGCTGATCAAACATGTCAACAGTGGTTTGCAAAGTTTCATGCTGTAGATTTCTCTCTGGGCTATGCTCCATGGTCAGGTAGAACAGTTGAAGTTGATAGTGATCACATAGAGATGTTAATTGAGCCCTGGCTGGTGTACCTCAATGGATTCAATGTCAACCTGTGAACCAGAGAGTCTCAGGTTCAATTCCCAGTCAATGCACATGCCTGGGTTGTGGGCCAGGTCCTCAGTAGGGGGTGCACAAGAGACAACCACACATTGATGTTTCTCTCCCTCTCTTTCTCCTTCTCTTCCCCTCTCGCTAAAAATAAATAAAATCTTAAAAAAAAAAAGGTAGCCATTGATGTTTTTTTTTGTTTGTTTTTTTTAAGTAGAGACATTGAGAATAATTAATGTTATACCATGTGGGAGATAGCCAACATACTCAAAATATCCAAATGAAAAAAGTTATTGTTGAAAATGAAAAATGTGTCTTTCATTTTATGGAAAAAAAATACAGACTTTTTGGCCAATCCAATATTATACTTCCAAAGGATATGCACAGCAGGGAATTTGTGTGCTAAAAGAAACATGAAGGAAATGTGTGAAGTCCTCATTTATCTTCCAGATGTCTATTTGTTGATGTAACTCGCATGTTGTTTGATCTAAAATGGAACATCACTGCATGTGATTGAAGATCTTTCTTTTACAGATGTAACTCCGAAATCCCCAGTTGGTACACGGTAGTGTGCACAATGTGGGGGATGGAGAAGATTTGCTACACATTGAGCCCCTCCCAGAATTCAGGCTTCTAACTCCCTTGCCTGCATTCCTCCCCTATATCACACTGCCTCAAATGCCTGAAGTTATGAAAAGACGTTTTATGGGAGAGCCTAGAAGTCTTACAAACTCAAGGCGGTTCCACCCAACATGCATGTAAAACACACCCATGCATGTATGCACACACATACACATACATATACACGGACACTATTTTTTGGCTCATTAGTCAGTATAACATTGAGACTTGAACAATAAAAAGCCCAGGAAAAAATCATCAAAATGCATGTTTACAAGATGTCAAAAATGTTAGTGTTCACTGAGAGAAGAGATCAAAATGGGCTAGAGGGTGCATTTCGGGTAGCTAGTCAGTTTCTTCTCGAAGGTAAATTTCAACACAGCGCCTGGCTGAGAGGCTGATACTGTTGTGGGGAATTCTGTTCATGTATGTGGTACTCAATTTGAATTCATTAAAAAGGACTTTCCCTGAAGTAATTTTTTCCTGTCATGTTTAGACTCCGGGGGGTGACAGTGTATGATATGAACAGGAAAGAGGCTGAGTATCATAAGAATTTCTGTAGAAAGTTAATTCATTGCCACTATCAGCTTCCTAGAATCATTTGCAGTCAGCTGCTCTCAAGGGGAGTTTTTCACTTAACAATAGGAAACGTGCATCTGGACATGAGATTTCTGGCAGCATTCATAGGTGTCCTCATAATACTTCAGAAAAGGAAAGTCTAATCTCATTTTAAAAATGCTTCTATCATGTATGTGTTTACTTAAAGTTTGTCAAGTTTTCGTCTGCCTTCGAATTTTGTTTTCAGGGACTCGTAATCCATAACTTTTACGGGTTAGCTAAAAAATGGTAATATACTAAGTTACACTATAAACAAGTAACTATCCACAGATATATCCCATTTACCAAATGACTATCTAAATATATACCTCAGTTGCTCTTGTCATTCTCTAGAGAAGCATTTATTCCACCTGTGGGAAATATACTTTTAAAAATAATAACTATTTTATTAACCTATTTTAATGGAAACCACATTACAGTAGATTTTTTATGTTCTCAGGGAATAAACATTAAGAATGTTATCAATACTATTATTTATTTCCACTCTGATAATAATTACCATCTTAAATAGAATTAAGTAACTTATATAGCATAATTTCTGTGTAAACTATAATTCAAGAAAAACATTCTGAGCTATTAATGTGAACAGCAGCTGGACTCACAAATCCTGCCACTTCCTTTAACGTATTTGCCTTCCTGTATGGTTACCTTTTATGCTCCTGCCAGAGAGCAAATAATTGTATAACATTAACTCTCAGGATCACTCTCAAAAATTGATGGTATAAAAGTTAAAATGGTGAAAATTAGTTTAATTGCTCATAATCACTTTTCAGTTATGCCTTATTTTCAGAGGTCTGAACTAAAGGTAAGCAGTTATCACAAAATTACTGATCTGACCTAAAGGCATTGTTACAATGCCTCATATACACTGAACACTCATTTAAAGATAGTTGCTGTTAATATGATCCCTGTTATGATTATAATGTACATATGGACAGTGTTATTTTCTTATACCAAGCTCAGCTCCCACTCAGCCTTTTGGACTCTGTGTAGATAGCTTTTATCAAATAACTTAATCCCACAATTCAATATTTTCTTCAGCTTTCATTTCACTTGGTATCCACTCCCACCTCCTTTTAAAATATTCCTCACCTCAGCACCTGCATTCTAATTAAACTGTTGACACAGCAATAGTAACTTACAGGTTGATGTTCCCATTTAGTAAAATCTGGCCCCACACTAGGCCAATCTGAATGTTCTCTTACATCTTTGACCTGCATGCTTTGCCTTAGTTTCCAGGTTGCTACTCAACCTCCTCTTAAGTTTCAATTCCATAAAGAATTTGGAATATTTTATCCTCTACTAACTACTTATTGCTACTTTTTATACATGTAAACTTGCCAGTCTCCTGTAGGTGTCTGAAATAGAACCTTGAGAAATGCTGACCCCAGTTCAGTGAAGGAACCACATTGAATCTCATGTGTCAGCCTTTGACTTTGTGATTACACTGGGCAGATCCGGGTATTCTCTGCAGTTTCCAATGGTAATGCACATCCTGACCTTCATGGAGAAGTGTGTTTTCAGATGACATAGATATAATTATTTTACTCACTATCATGGTTGACTTGCAGGAAGTTTAGCTAGCTACCATATGCTAGCCAATTTAGCTAGCTACCCAATAATCTCACCCCTCTTCTCATTTTCCACAAAATAGATTATAATTAGTAAATGCTAAAATGTTTCTAGGAAATTCTTTTCTGAGAACGTTTGGCCCTATTCCTGATGATTTCATCCTTCTAAATTCATAATAAAGCACATTTTTGGTTACTTAAAAATAATTTTAAAAAATCTAGTCTACATTTTCATATCCTTACTAAAAAATTAGAAGGCCCTGGCTGGATAGCTCAGTTGGTTAGAGCATCATCCTGATGCATCAAGGTTGCGGGCCCAATCCCCAGTCAGGGCACATACAGCAATCAACCAGTGAATGGATAAATAAGCAGAATGACAATCTCTCTCTCTCTCTCCCTCTCTCTCTCTCCCCTCTTCTTCGTTCTCTCTAAATATCAATAAATAAATGTTTAAAAATGAAGAGACAAAGCTAGCTTTGATCAAATCTAGGAATAGCAGGATCCCCAGAGAAATCACTTCCACTTAATATTATAGGTAGAAACCATCCCCAATGACTCACCAACCACAGTTGACACCTGCGTAACTTTTATGCATTAAAATTTACTTTGAAAGAAAGTACCACTAATAGTGTGGGCTCTGCCCCTACTCAATTCTGAAATGGATAGTAGTTACTATGTTTTCCTTTCATTGTTCTTTACTTTTGTAACAGGTATAATAATCTCTAAGTCAATATCCCATATAACTTCTTGGATTCTAGGATGAGGCACACTGAAAGTGCCTTTCATCAGATACAGACATCCCTTGACACGTGGAAAAGGAGATGTCACCACATTAGTAAGTGAGGGTGTAGGAGTTTTAGCATTTTATCTCCTCAAAAAGTCCTGTCCAAATGACTGTCCATTTGCATTTTTCAATAGTCCCCTTTAGCAAACGTTGAGCATGAAGTTCAGGGAAATCTACTCATGATCACATACCCATCGAGCTCTACCATCAGTAGCTGATCTACCTGCCTGAGGAGTCAAGGGACTGACCAGCACAGGACGAGAGAGGTCGCATAGACCACCTCTGTTCAGTGTTCTTCCTGGTGCTACCATCCTAGCGATCTCCACCACATCGATATTTTCAATTTTGAGAATGTTTTCTATTTCTTTCTGAAATTTTTTTATCCTTTATCTTTATTATTTAGGAGCCACTACTTGGTATCATTAAAAATATTCAAGGTGCATCCAGAAAATGAGTCTGTAAATCTTTCAAATCAATTAGGGCCATGGTAGGCTATCAGTTTTCCAGAAAACATCAATATTTCTGTGTACATGACAGGAACCTGAATATATATTAGAACTGATACGCATATTAGTTCTATTTTAAAATATATCCATAATCTAACCATTTCACAACCCATAATTTTCCCACCCTAATGTAAATCTCCACCATCTTTTACCTTGGTACTACAATAGGCTTCTAACCATTCTCCTTCCTTCTATTCTTGCTCTCATCTATTTTATTACCTACATAAAAACTAGAGTAAGTGCTCCTTATAACATATGAGTCAGATCTTTTCAGTTTTGTTCAAAATATTCACATGGCTTCTGTCAGACTCAGAATAGAATCCCAACTTCTCACCACACACCACTATTTTCAGTGTGGATCCCCACGTGACCTTGCTCTGACTTCCTTTCAGGTATATTTTGCACTCTGTCCCCTTACCTTCTCCACTCTAAGCAACCTTGCCCTCTCACTGTTCCACAGTAATCCTAAGAACGCCTTTGTCTTCATCAGTTTATTCTTCCAGAACATGACACTCCCACCCATTCCCCTGGTTTTGTGCTTCACTTTGTTCAACTGCTGTATTACAATTATTGCTTTCCCTGACCACTTCCTGAATACAAATGTAATCCTTACCCTGCTTTTCCCCAATCACATTTTTTTCTTTATTTGCTTATGTTTCTCTACTTAGAATGTAAGCTTATTAAGGACATAAATACTGCTTTGTTTATTTCTGTCTCTCTAATAATTAGAATAATGTCTGGCACATTTTAGGCACTAAAAATAAATTAATCTATTATTTGCATCCTTTATTAATTTAATTAAGGAATCATAAGAAGTAGAAACACAAGGATATGGTGTCTTAGACAAAATGATAAAAACGGTTCCTTATTTATTAAATTTTCTTTTTCTTTTAGCATAATTGTCTTTGTCTACTTTTGGCCCCCTCTTATCAAAGCAGAGTTAATAGAAACTTTCAACAACTTAGATGAAACAAACCAATGATACAAGGAACTGAGTTTGGAAGAGCACACAAGCTGTTTGCTTAACTGCAGAATCAATCAATTTTGCTGACCTCTCTTTTTTGAACTGCTTCATTAAGCATTCTTCTGATAGCTGTGTGTGTGTGCTTTGTGCATTTGTGTGTATATGCCTTTCCATCTCTCTATCGATCTATTGATCGATCTATCTTTCCTCTAGCTCTCTAAATATCTCTCATCATGTATTTATCTATATTCTGGAGATTCTCTGCTTGCAATTTAGAGCTTTGTTATTTGAATAAAAGAATTTTGTTCACTATTAGTTTCTCTCAAAAAATGATTTCAAACACATACACCCTCTCATATTTATTTACATTAGACATTTCCTAAGGATTTATTCTTCAACAAAAAAAAATGTAGTAAGTGATAAATGGCTATGAAGCTGAGTTGGAACATCTGCACCTTATATCTCTATACACAATTTGTTTTGAATTGTCAGCCACCAGCTGAAGCAAAATGTCTGAAATTAATTTACCATATGAAAACCAAACAATATTTATTTTCTAGTTATTTCATGGTACTTAGGATTCACCCCAAACAGAATTCATCATGATTTTTCTTGCATGGTTTAACACAATGTAAATGCTTAGACATGTCTGTCTCTTGAGATAGTCTGGTCTACAGAGTCGTGCAAATCTGGATTAAAACCTCTGGTTGGCTAGTTCTCTGGTTACTAGTTCTGTGGGCCAAGGCACAGAACGTGCATCAGTGGATTTAATGGGGTTTAGCCATTTTATAGATAATTAGTGCGCAATAACAAACTTTATAGCTATATTTGAAATAAAATTTAATATCCTTTCCTTGTCGATTTTCAGATTCTTAAAGAATCCTGTTAGGAAAGATAGTCTCCGTGGCATATCATCATGCCCTCAGCAAACACTCTTCCCACACATGTCAGCAACTTTTTACTGAAGCTTTTTACTCATACTCTGCATGGCTATATTCTCTGGCTAAGGGAACATGCTCAGGGTGGAAGTACCAGGAAATCCGTGCCTCTGGGAGCAGCCTGCAACCAGTGGCATATGGAAGCCAGATGATTAATAGTTCTGGTTCTATTTCAACTCACATTGGCTGCAATAGGTCTGCAGCTCTGCTTTATAGTCATTCCTCTGGCCTCTAAGTGCATAATTTGGATGGGTACATTTAACAGCTGCATAACCCTACTAATGGTTGTCTGATATGTCGAGAAACAGCAATTTTGGAAGGAAAACAAAGTGGAAGCTCTAACACTGTCTCACATCTCAACAAATCAGAAGCAAAACAGTATTGTAGGTCCAATATAACCCCTATTATTTGATGTGTTAAATATGTAATCATAGTTATTTTTTAAAAAATTCAATTTATTTATTGATTTTAGGAAGAGAAAAACCAGAGAAAGAGAGATAGGGATCAATTTGTTGTTCCACTTATTTATGCATTAATTGGTTGTTTCTTGTATGTGCCCTGACTGGAGATTGAACCCGCAACCTTGTCTTATCAGCACGATTCTCTAACCAACTGAGGTACTGAGCCAGGGCTTATATAATATTATTTGCTTTTATGTGGTCCACTTGCTTTACTCATATTTTTAGACTGTTTCATGAATTTCAAGAGCATTTTGAAGACTCATTGTATGAAGGGAAATACAATGTTCAAAATGTACTTAAAAGCATTGCAATGCTCTAAAGAAGACTTGCAAAAATTTACATGTTCATTCGTGTTACTTGATATATGTACCAGCCAAACAAAGTCATTATTAAAGAAGTAACCATTTCTCCAACATACTATGAAAAAATTATGCATGAGACTTACATGATCATATGAGTAACAACAAAATAACTCAAAGAATTAAAAGAGTCTAACTGAGCAAATAGAATCCAGAGTAGAAACCAGAGATGGGAACATGGTAAGAATGGAAATTTTTTTTTAATCTAAATTTCCTGCCAATGTGCATGGTTCCATGACACCCTGAGGAGAACAAAGTGTAGCATGACGATTAATAACACAGTTATTTTAAGTTTTCTGTAAGATTTTATTTTTCACTCAGCTCTAACTGACCAGTCATTTTCATACAGAAAATGTTATGTAGGTTTCAGTGGACTTCAATTTAAGAACAACTAAGACATGTTCACAATTCTTCACAAATCCCTAACAACCTCTTACCAAGCTGAGCATCCATACAAAAAATGGCTTTTGAATTTTGAGAAGCCTCATTTTGAAAGCTGCACAGGAAACCAAACTTTAAAATGAGCTAGGCTTTCAATTAATTTCATTAAAAATACACAGGAGATCAAAGTAAAAAAGTAGCAAACAGTAGATAGCAATCAGTACTGAGATGGATTTAAAATGAGTTTCCTATAGCCTTCAGGTGTCTTTCTGATTGAAATAAATGTTTCTTACTAAATAATAAATATGATATAAAAGAAATTAAATTATAATGAAAGCAATGACTGACCAACTTTAAATATATGCAAGTAAATATTATTCATTTTAGATACTAAGAGGAACCAGTTTTGAAGTCTAAAATTCAACATTAAATAGTTCTGTTATTTAACTTTACAAATATGTGATAGCTAATTATACATAATACATGGTGGGACAAAAGCAGGTTTACAGCTGTGAGTGTGCAAAACACAGTTTATTCTTGTATTATCATTTATTAATTATTGTATTATTTTCTACATAAACCATTGTAAAACTACTTCTGCTCCACCCAGTATGTCTTCCAGAAAACATTAATATTAGCAGAAGGCTTTTAAAAAGATACCTCCTTATTAATTTAGAACTGGTTATATATGAATCTACAAAAGTAAAATAAGGGCAAAAATTATGTTGATGTAGATATTTTTGCAAGGTTTATCTGTGTAAACATATGTAAACTACCCCAGATTTTTATAAAATATATATAATGACATTAATGCAATTATCTAATTATTTTTAAAAATCAGTCCATTTTTGATGTTATAATTTTGATGTCCCACTTTTCCTCACAACTCTTCATTAAGACCAGAGCCTCTAGCACTACAATCACAAGAGTTGAATTTTATTAGTGAATTACTCCCTAAAAACTTCTGAATTGGAAGTGAAATTAGGAGTGGAGGTAGAAGAATAGATGTTTTCTTACATTATTATCAGGTTTTTTATTAAATTAAAATATTGTTTTTGATATCTGTATCCAAGAATTAAGGGAAACTGTTGTTTTTGCCAAGGGTGATATAAACACCTTCATGTAAAAATTCTCTCTATTTCAAGTTCTTTACCCTCTGGGCATTGTTAAATTTCATTAAACACTAATATGGAAATCATAAGGTATTATTGCACTTGATCTTAGCCAACAGGCCAAGAAGCGATCATAAGGTATTGTTTCAAAATCACAGTTCACACAATTTAGATAATTGGTATGTATAAGAATGGTATTTATTATTAACATAAATATTTTATAAGAGAAGGGCTTTTTATCTCTTATTTTTTAATTCTGAGTCTACAAAGCCCGGAGAAATGAAATGTTACATGAACATAGTTAGTGATTTTGCATTGCTGAAAATGCTTCCCAACTCTGTCTTTAAAAAGCCAACTCATGAGCCTCCACTGACAATATTATGTCTAACGATGGAGATGTGGGCACAGATGATGGTAGTAATGGTTTACAGTTATAATAAATAAATAGTAAACCATTACTGTATAGTTTACTATTTTTAAGAGCATCTGAGTGGCATCAGAATGGAAACTCCATTTTAGAATATTGCTTTAATATAATGCCTGTTTGCCTCAATGGGTTTCAGCGTTTTAGTTGCTGTCACTATTGTAAATTCCAATAACAAGCAATGATTACTTAGAGAGATGTGTTTACCTCAGGACAATAAAAGCATTTTGTTCTGATTTCTAAATGTGCATTCTGCCAAGAACTCATAAATATACTCACCAAAAATGCAACTTTTCTAATAGCTTTAGCAGATAAAATGTACCTGAAGTTCAGAGATAGAATAAGAAGGAAGGTCCCATCATTTTAACCACCATTTTTCAATAGGCTTCCTTGGCTCCTAGAGTAAGTCTGGCTCCCCATAACCATAAGAATAAAAACACAGATTTCCCACAAAGACTCTATTCACAAGCCTTCACTCACAGTCTCATCTGTAGTTCTCTCCTGGGCTGCACGCATTCCTGAAAGTGTCAGGTTTTCTCATTCTGCATATGCTGCTTATGATGCTCCTGTCTAGGAGAAAGTGTCTGCACTGGGTGCCATCAAAGCTTTCTGTTCCTTAGCCCTTAAATATAATAGCAGCTTGTATTTGCATGTATAATATTATGTTTGAATCATTTATATATATGAGTCATTTATATATATGTATATATATGTTTGAGTCTCTCTCTCTCTCTATATATATATATACATATATATATAGAGAGAGAGAGAGAGAGATTTTTTCTTCCCTATGTCCAAATATAAACTCAGAAAGGGAGAAATATTGTCTTGCTCATCATTTTTCTTTCTCTTTTCTTTTTTCTTTTGTTTGTTTTTAACTTGGAAATACAGGTTTTATTGAGCACAGAAGAGAAACAGGAAAAACCCTTAATAGAGTAGTGGACTTTCCTCACGAGAGAAGGAAAAAACACCCCAACTGTCTCTAGAGTTGAGCTTATATCTGTTTGTAGTTTCTATAGAAAATTGCTGGTATGAAGAAACAGAAAGGGAAAACAAGGTTGAAATTAACTAAACTTTACGAGGTATATTTTGTGGCCTTGCATTTTCCCTTTTTATGGGTAAATGCTCAGTATGGGTGAATAGTTATTAATTAACCTGTGCAGGAATTTTCTGTGTCTGGAGGCTCTTCTTGAACTGTTGCATCTCTGGTCCACTGAGTCCTATGTCAGGCAGCATGTAGCAGGCTCCTGACTTAACATTTTTTTTACTTTAGTTGATTGGTGCATTTCTAATGCCCTTCTCCTATATTAGCAGTGCCTTAAAATGAACTCAATGATATCACTGATGTCTCTGTAAATTGTCTTCACCTCATGCAAAAAATCAACTTGCTCATAATATAATTCTCTTCAGCTCTAACCTAAGGTCTGGGAAGTCAATAATAAAGAGAACAGAGCTATCTGAGAGGTGGTAGGAACCTAAAAGATGTCCACATTCTGTGAAGGAAACTGAAGTTATTCCTCCTTCAGTGGAATAAGCAACTAAAACATGGTTTCACTGAGAAAGAGAAAGATAGGAAGTCAATAATAGCCACACAATTTGAAGTGTTCACAAAGCAACCACAGAAGAATTCTGTTCATGGAAGTTCAGGTAAAATTTTCTGCTTGGTTTTAACATAGAGTAAATGCACTCTATGGAGGCTAGCTTTGAGAAATGAGATGCTTAGTCCAGTGATTATTTGTTCAGGACAGAGCTAGGAAGGAATGCAAATAAAATGGAGAGTGAACTCCAGAATATTTTGGAAGATAAAAATAAAGTGGGAGTGTCCTGTGTGTTGTATGCCAGTCCAGTATATACATAAAATGTAAATTTTCAGCTCATATATATATATTTTTTTTCTTAACTGAATTTGATCATGAAACTTCATTATCAACCTTACAATATACATCCTTCATTTTGGGCATGCTTCTTGGTGTTTATTCTTTATTCAAGTTTTTGTTAAGTTTGTTGAAAATTTACTCATTCCAAATTAATATATTCCTATGAATGCTTGGAATGGTGGAAAGAGGCCAAATGTAGACTACATGTGACAGATGCATTTTATGTGGAGAGTAGAGCTAAAAAGAACCTTAGATGTTTGAATTCCTTCCTTTACAGTTGAGGGAACTGAAGCCTAGATGTAGAGTTTTAACCAGAGTCAGTATCCCCAGCGTCCAACATATGACTTCCAAAGTTGGTAAATCTGCACAGACCCATAATCTGTAAATGTACGCGTTTGTAGGCAGTATTTTTGAAATATGTTATGACTGCCCTTTACTCATGGTTGGTCTTAAAACTGAAAAGAAGAGAGAGGAATTCCAGAGTGTGCCAAATGAGATTAGAAGAGAGATCAGCAAGAAACCAGGAGGGATTGGCTTCAGGTGTTGGGTTTGACACAGTTGGTAAGATTCATGTTGGGAGTTTTCAATGAACCACATGTATGCAAAATTTAGCAATAGAAAATTGCTTGAATGAGAAGCTGGGAAGAGAAATGCATGTTACAAAAAGGTTTAAATCACCAAGTGAGAAAGAGAAGACAACAAGAGAAACCTCACTTCCCAAAAGAGTTCACCATATCCAACCAATTAGGCTCTCTTCCAAGAAACTTGGGATTGGAACTAAGTGATTTCTGTCTCAATATCTGTCTGTTTCTCATGCACAGAAGAAATATAAATATGGAAGCTGGGGGCAATCCTTTTATGCTATTAGGAAAGTTTAAAAAAACGGGATGACAAGCATGGAAATTGAAAACTTAGTGGGAGAAAATGATAAAGATGCACAAGAAGCAGAATGAAGGGTACAGGTAGGAGGGGGAGGAAGATAAAAAGGGAGGATCAGAAAGAGGGAGAAAGAGAGAAGTAATTGTGGTTTAGCAATTAGTACATATAAGAGAATATATACACATGGCTGTTAAGAATATAAGTTCAGAATTTAGAAAGAACTTGGTTGAAATCTCAGACTTTGTCACTTACTCATTTTGAGATCTTAAATTAAATAATGTTAATGAGCACCAGTCATATTGTCCTAGCATTCTGAATAATAGATATATTATAATGTAGGCACATATTCAATATACAACTTTTATTATATCTCTGGCACACAGTAAGTACTACATAAATGTTAAAAACAAAACTAAACAAAAATGAAAGGGCAGTCATGAGGAGTTAGGTCATTAGACCTGCTTAATCAGCAAGAGGTATGCATGTCAGGGGAAGGGGATGATGGGGAGGGAAATGGTAAAGAGCACTGAACATCTTGACAAGAACTTTTTCAAGAGAGCTGGAGAAATAATAGAGCAAAATTTTAATTTATTCATAGTTTTTCTAAGAATAACATTGTATTCTATTTCTCTAAGTTAAATAAAAATAGTTAAACTATTTTCTAGGTATTAAAAATATGACAATCCTTTTAAATTTGCTTAGCTTTACATTCAATAGAATTATTCCACTGCTATTCTATCTCTCTGTTTACAAGTCACCAAATACTCTGCTCATACTAAAATATTTAGCGATTTGGTCATTTTCTTCCTTATTATTCAACTGAATAAGAAAGAGGCCTCAATTCACATTTTATTTCCTACTTCCTCATTGAATAAAATAGGAAAAAAAAATAATGATGGTTTAGCACCACTGTACATGACCAGTCATGATCAGAGTACACGTAATAGCCCATGTATTCTTATTGCTCCCTCTTTTGCTGCCACCATTATTTGAAGCTGACTTGGATGAAATAACTGAAGTTGAGATTGTGGATATTGCACAATCAACTTTGGGGCAGCTAAGCTGTGTATACAGGTGTACATGGTGTGTGTGCATATGCACACACACACACACATTTATAAATTTTCCAAGAGAAGTGACTTGGTTGTGAAAAAAGATGCTGGCAGCAGAAATCACCTATTCAACTGAAAGGAAATTTCTACAGCCTGCACATATAACCAGCATTGAAGGCTGCTACTTTAGACTCAGTAACTTACTGGCCATTAGTAAGTGTAGGGAGCTACCCCCCTCTGGGTGACTCTTCCCACATTTTGAGCAACATAGATTTTTGTTCTGGGAGGAAGTATTCAAAGATTATCCTTCTACACATGATTTGCCTGGATCTCTTTTTCAGATGTAGTGACAGAATTAGCAGCAATATTCTAACTCATAAAGTACAATATAAGAAAGCATACAACTTTAAGCTATAAAATTATTTTGCTAAATATAACTCTTCTTTAATGGCTCACAGCATCTAGGAGGTAATATAGAGACCAAACTAGATAAATGCGTTCTAGGAGTGAAGGCGTGTTCAGGGGCTGTTTCCTCCACAGCACAACGGCACAGTCCCCATACTATTGTTCCGTCAATCCCGTGGGAAACATTTCTCATGGCATCTTTTGTGGCTCAGTACAAAGAAGGTAGCCTTTGAAATTATGACCTTGAGCAACTTCCTCAAAATGTAATTTTTTCATTTACTAAGTAGGAATAAGGAATATACGCTAGTTTATTGTGAAGAATGAAGTAGGCTAATTTTTAAAGTGTCTTGAATTATATCTAGTACATAGCAGATATTAATTACATTTTAGTCCTTTTTTCTGCTACCCTATTTTAAGATCACATTAAAAATAGCTAGATCCTAAACGGATAGTCACAGAATCATTTTGAAAAGCATTTATTGTGTTAACCTCTCGAATATATACCTGAATGCATATAACACAGACTAAACATATTTTCCAATATCATGAATACCTAAAAATTACACTCAATCTATGTATAAATTATAACTTTAATGTAATATCAAATTATAATTAAATTTTTAGTATGATACTTCATCAAAAGAAAATTTAAGGACAAATATCCAAGCTAAAGCTTAATGTTTGGCTGGACATACACATATTATTGCTCTACTATGAACTATATTCCAATTCAGAACTTTGGTTTGATGTTGCTACCACTGTTTCACTGGAATTTTCAGATCACAGTATCATATATTTTAGGAAGTTTGACTATGTTTCCTATCTAAATTGTAGATCACAGAGTAATGCTTATCACGGCGTGCGAGTTCTATGTGGATAGATTCTGACTTACATGTTGCCTACATCCCTACAACATCCATGTAATTTTGATATGGAGGATCTAAACTGAGCATCTAAACTAAGCTGCAAGATTGTCTTGAGTAAGGATATCTTCCTCCTAAGAGATGTGCCTGAAAGCTTATGACTTCTCTAATTATGACCTAACTCTCTTGGTTTCTTTTTTCTTATTGAGCTTTAGCTAACAATGCCATCACATCACATTATAAAGAACACAGATTCTCAAAGTGTAGAATGGGGCTTGGCAGCCTGTAGGTATCACCACAGGGTGATTAAATAGGAGCATGCACATGTTGTTGATAATGTGAAAATTTTATATGAGTATTCCTATCTTTATAACATCGAAATTTCACCTGTCATTATTTATTGGAGGTTAAATTATTTCACAAATGTGCCTGATAATGATAGAAATAGATATATTTCATGCATGATTTTATTTTAGCACCAGTCTCATTAGGAGAATTTAAATACATACTAATCAGAATCAATTTAGATAACTTATTTTAGAATATGAATTTTTAAAAAATGACCTTATCTTTAAAAATTCCACATTCTATAAGGATAGAAACACTTCATAAGGTGTTTCACAAAGCATCTGAAACATAATGTTTTCAGAGCAAGTGCAAATATGAATGAGAACATAATAAGAATAGAGTTGAGGGAAGGTAGTAGTGTCTGAGGATAGTAGCGTAAAGGGGTAAATTAGAATAGTGCTGTGCAACTAAAACAAGTTCTTAAAGATTAAGGTGGTTAAAACAAGGAAGAACAGAAGATTCAATGGGTACCATCATTTTCATTGTTCATGATTATCTCTGTCATCATATACATCACATTCTATCCCAAAACCTGATACACGCACACACACACACATACATGTGTGTATACATATCCATATGTGTGTGTATACACTAGATTATTTGATCCCAATGAAGGCAGAAGAGAAATTATAAAATCAGAGTGAAGATAAAACAAGAATAAGACTCAGGAATTGAAATAACAAAGGAAAAGGGTCACCAGCTTCTGGCCCAATCCAAATCTGCTTTTATGAAATCCAGAACAGTTCTTCAAATGATGGCTTTGCTATGATGTCAGTGTCATTTCAAGTGAAACAGATTCAGGCTTTGACATTCTTAGAAGGGGACACATGCCCACTGGCCCTCCTCCCTCCAACCACGTGGTCTTGGTTGAGCTACTTTGTTTCTCTAGGCTCCGGTTTCTGCAAGCGACTCAGTGGCTCTTTAAAGCACTTCTGGCTCCAGTGACTAAGAATTTAATTATTCCCCTTGTTTCCATGTTGTTATCATTTCCCCTTTTCAAGATCAGCACTATCTATTGAGCACATACTGAAACACACATTCTGAATCTCTGATGGAACAAACATAAAACTCAAACCAGGAATAATATACTTCCAGCTAAAGAGTTTGCCCTGCAGTAATGCAATTCCAAATATTTATTTAAGACCTTTAATTTTCACTCTCTGAAAAAAATAACTGTTCTCAATATATAAAAGAAAATATTTCTGTTAAGTAATTTCGAAATTCAGAGAAAGCCATTGCTTGGTCCTACAATTAACAGTAATCACCAGTCATCTATAAGGAGTAATGTCATCAACACCAAGAAACATGAGGGTTACCTGGGGGAATTCGTAAATGACTGCAGAAATTTTCAAAAATAGAGACACTAAATGCAGAATGCTACTTTTGCAATCCCTACATTTGCTTTCCATTTAGAGAAATGCTCACTGTTCTTCCCTTTCTGAACGAGTGGGACTAGAAAACTAACAGGCTCCCATGTCCCAATTCTGCTTCTGATGCTTGCACTTATTTATCTTTGAGTTCTCACCTTGCATGTAATTTATAATTTATGCTGGTAGTTACCTTCCTCATGGATACATCACAAAGATTAATGAGTGTTGTTTTTAAAGTTACATTTTCATTATTTTCTTTCTGCATGGTGAGAGGTTGGCCTTGTATCTATGGAACATCTATAAATGTTACATTTAGGAAAGGAAGGATTTTGTGCATTGAAATATTTTAACTGTTGGGTGACAATGTCCAAAAATACTTGGAATATTCCATCTCTATCCCTTTTGCAAAAGAGAAGTATTCACTGTAAAAATGAAGTTTCTAGGCCTGGCTAGTGCCTGGGTTGCAAACCAGGTCCCCAGTTGGGGGGCACACATGAGGCAACCATACATTGATGTTTCTCTCCCTCTCTGTCTTCTTCCCTTCCCCTCTTAAAAAATAAAATCTTTTTAAAATATATTTTAAAAAATGAAGTTTCTTTCTGTAAGTTATATAATTGATTTTGTGTGTGTGTGTGTATAAAATTGCACAAAGCTCCAAAAGAGTAACCCATCATTGTAAGAAATTAAATGCTAAAATAACTCCCTCACAGTATTGTGTAACTTGGAGCTATTCTAGGGAAAAAAAATTACAAGCAAAAAAATAAATAAATAAAGACCGAAAATGCTCATTTATTCTCTCAATTGTTCATTCATTCATTCATTCGAGACCCAAGGAATGTTTAGGCTGTGCCTGTGCTATGGTTCCTCTGTTTTTATCCAGATGTTCCATTTCCTTGGTCTCTTAACTTTCTTATCACAATGCTTATTTCCTGATTTCTGGTTGAATATTGCATTATCGTCTTTACTACTCAAAACACTTGAGGTTCTTGGTAAGAATGGGAATGAAGCTTTTACTTTAATTTCTTTCCATCACATTCTGTACAAAAGAAAATGTTCTACACATTCTGTCATTAGCTTTATCGGGGCCCTAAGTTTTGGCTGGTACATCGCCTCTAACCCAAAATATTTCTTAGCGCTTCTCACAGCTAGTTGTGACCACGAGTAAGTGCTAGTTAGTGAGACATTTATGGAGAAGCTACAAGATATGGCCAGGAAGATTCTTTGAAAGGAAAGGAATTACAAGAACTTCTATTTGCTCTTTAGATTATTATTGTATGTCTAAAATTTTAACATCCACGGTGGACTATTTGCAGACTTCCTTGTAAGTGGAGGGATAAGACAGGAGAAGCCTGCATCTCTGACCACAGCCATTGACTGCCTACCATTCAGCTCCTTTTCTGTGAGAGAGAAATAGATTTGCTTTGTTTAAGGTACTATTTTTGGAGTTTTTGCTTGGCTCATAACAAAATGCACGTAATTCAAATTAGCACAACCTAATAAATCATTAGCATGTATTATGGATCTGAATAAAAACACCTTGACTATTTGACTTTAATATTTAGGACGGAGAACACAGGACTTAACGCCACTGCTATACCCATGCCTAAGACAGATGCTGTTCTTATAACAAAATGCTACACCTAATGTCTTGTGGTCATTTATTTTGTAGTGATTTTAAAACCAATAGATATTCATAAAATTAGAAACTATAAATAATTGTCAATATTACAATGAATTAAATAATATGTAATAAAATAAAAACAAAAATTATACCAATGACACGTCCAAGAGATAAACAATGTATCTTTTTTATATTTTTTATTTGAGATAGAAGAAAAAATATCATTGTCCATCTTATTTAGAATCTGGATTTTGACCAGTTGGCATGATTAGAATGATTTGTCAAGATATTTCCACTTTCAACATTATTTTTAAATGAATCATGTACTCATTTAATACATATTTATTTAATACCTATGGTGGGTTATGCACAATGGTAAGCACTATCCAAAGATATAAACAGAAACTATATATTACATGCCATTATGGAGTTTCAATCTAGTACAATATATTAAACAGGCAAAATCATTTTAATACGTGTATCTGCTTTCCTTTAAACATAAGTCATGACATTCATAAACTTATCAAATTCACTTGTTCTATCTGCCCAATGCATCTAGCAATATTAAATATAAGGGCAGATTATGTTAAGATTTTTTCAAGGAACTATCTCTCTGAAGGAAATAGAGAATATCAGATTAGGATATCAGATATTATTTCTAATATACTAATATCGCGGCATCAATATTATCATGAAAAAAGCACACATTTGACCACACCCCCAGCTGTCTCAACGAGGCTGCCATTGCTCTCCTGTCTCCCTTACCGTACACACAAAAGCTACTAAGCTAACACAGGCAATAGGCCAGTTATAGGTGGTACTGTTTATATAGATTCTTTCAGAGTTCGGTTCATTAAAAGCTGAAAAGCTATCCTCATAGGAGTGTACTTACTACGTATGGCTCTGTCCTCAGGGGAGCCTGTCAAACTGCTTCAGTGGGAGAATCATTAAGTCCTTAAACTTGGAACAAGTCTGAGCCTGGGTTTGCAGATTATAGAGACATGAGTTTTGATAGGGAAGTAAAGTTATCACAAGCAGAGAGAAAGCAAAGATGCCCTGTGCTCTGAGAGAGGGATTAGAAGAGAACACTGATGTTCTAGTGCTGATGTCTCTCTTAGATTGAGTTATTTAAATCTTTGGGACAACAGAAGATCGTTGGTAGATTAATGGGCAAATTTAAGGCTAATACTCATGTCATGCATATGCAAAACTGTCAACCATTTAGTATGATTTGAGGAACCAGGACGATTTCCTGTCTACAGGGGGCAGCATCTGAAATCCCGTCATTAGAATCAATTCATTTAGAATACGTATTAGCTCTTTCTGGGGTCCTTTTCCCCCCTTAATACAATAATTCCAAGGAAGGATAGCACAATTTTCTCCAGACTCTACACTCATGAATATCAACACACATATGGGTTCATACTAGAAGAGAAGCAGAGGGTATCATTAGAAATAGAAAAATGAAGCAGGAAAATATCATCTACCAAAACAAATTGCACTTCAGTGCCAACAGATCACTCCTACCAGATGAAATTTATTTTCTCACCGATTTAACTCAAATCGTATTTTAATTAGAACTACGCAGACTCATTTTAATAGTAACATATCTGTCTTAGAAAATACTTTAATCCTCAAAAAAGTCAGCACTGACTCTTTGCAAAGATTGCAATTCAAGAACAGAAGCAATTTAATCCAACTTTCCTTTCATTGGACCATTGCAAGGAAATTAAGAACAGAGAGAAAAAGGAGGTGATTCAAGTCCCCATCACTAAAGTGCAGCCCTAGGCAGTTCTGTGGAGGAGAAAACCCTAAACAAATAGATTGGGTCCTGGACCTAACATTCACTTCCCTCTCTTGGAACTGTGAGATAGTTACCTAGTTTCTTGAGCCTTAGGTTGTTTTTGTTTTTGTTTTTTTGTCCCTCAACCATAAAAAGAGGACATTTATACTTCACTGCAATGTTATAATGGAATTGAAAATGGCTATGTACGTAAAACATCAAGCACAGGTCTTGACTGATGGTAGTATCTGGTGAATGTTGATTGCTAAAACATTATCACTCTACTCCAGAGCAAGAAAACAGATAAGTTATAATACAGTTGATAATAAGAGAGTGGTCAAACTGAGAAACAAAAGGGTCAGCTAGGTTTGGAAAGGTAGTCCCAGTATTAGTAACAGAAGTTGGGTGCAAATTTGATACATTTTTCAGATCCTGGAGGCAAATTGTACATTTAGTTGCCTGTTGTTAGAGCAAAGTACTGAAAATCTGACACAAGGTAATTCTAGTTATTACTCAATTCTCCTTGCCTATCAGAAAGAAACATGAAAACATAAGACATAAGTGTTCTGACATTTTTTAGTGCCTCACAAACTTTATGTGTACATGAAATACCGGGGTTTCTTCTTGGGTTTCTGATTCAAAATGATCAGACTTGGGATAGAGCCTAAGATCCTGCTTTTCTAAAAGACTCTAATTGGTGCCAATATGGGGTTGCAGATTTAGTACATAAAGTTACACGTAGCCCAGTTGATCTGAATTTGAGATAAGTAATAAATACTTTTTTTGTATAAGTATGTTCCAAATATTTTATGGCCATACTTATACTAAAACAAATGTCACTTTTTTATCTGAAATGAAAATTTCACCAATATCCTATATTTTATCTAGCATCCCTATGCTAGTGCTGCTGGTCAGCAGACCACCCATTGAGTAGAAAGACTTTCGGTCTTAAAATTCATGTCACTATAAGCCAAAATTGATATAGATATCAGCGTATTATTTACCTATTTAGAGCAGCTGGACCATTAACAATTCCTTTCTAACCACATACTTTTGTGGCTTCTGGAACAAAAAGCTTACAGGATCTGACTTGGTAACTGTCATGACACAGAGGATTTAAACTGCAATACAGGATCAGGCGAAGCCAAGGATTTGAGACCAGCTCTTCTCCTCTCTGCTGACTGTCTCTCTTCAATTCAAGCGAGAGCAAAGTGTCTAGTAAGACCATCAACGTAGGAGAACTCAATAATCAGCTCATTAAAGTAGAATTTCTTATTTATGGAATATATATTCTTTCCAATTAAAGATTTTTTAAAGATTTTATTTTTTTAAATTTTTTATTTATTTTTAGAGAGAGGGGAAGGGAGGGAGACAGAGAGGGAGAGACACAGCAATGTATGGTTGCCTCTCACATGGCCCTCACTGGGGACCTGGCCCGCAACCTAGGCATGTGCCCTGACTGGGAATCGAACCGGGACCCTTCGGTTCCCAGCCCACGCTCAATCCACTGAGCTACACCAGCCAGGGCTATATTCTTTCCAATTAAAAGCTAACAAACATGCAGAAAATGCAGGTTGGTATTCAGTTTATCTCATATATCAAATCCTTTGAAACGAGCTTTAATCTGTGTTAAGAAACTGGAAGATGGAAGTAGTTAGAAGAGGACTTCTTCACCTGCCCCCCCCAAATAAAAACTAACATCCAAAAAAAAGGTTGTTTTATCTGTTATTTGAGGATGCTAGTCTTTATGTGTGTGTCTGTATCTGTATTTCAACATCTGTGTGAAGAAAAATTCTTATCTGTCGAATATATTTATATTTTCAGTAGAGACAACGCTGCAAAATGAAAGCCCATCAAAGGCCCCGTAGTGAGTTTTTAGGTTGGACATTATAACATACAAGTTTCAGTAGTTCAGTACACACTCTCATATAAGTGACTGAAATTCTCTTTGAACCATACTGTTGCTAGATAAATGATAAACAGAATTAAATCAGTTGAAATTTAATAATATTTTTAAACTAGTCTCATAATGAAGAGTGAGGAATAGATTGTAACTGAACCCATATAATGATTTTTCACAGTGGGGTAAAATAAAAATTCCCTATGTGTTTGTGAACTTTGAAGATGCAATAATTCAATGAAACTGAATGAAAAGGAAAAATGTGGGAGAGAATTAAAATGAGGGGGAGTGCCAGAGAGAGAGCAAGGAATGAGGACAGAGAAAGACAATGGGAGGCAGATATTATTAGCTACTGACATTTAAACCAATATCTTGTTATGTTTTTCCACAGAATACTTCACCTAAAATTTACCAGATTTTAGGTAAATACTTCCTAGTAGCCTTTAGACATTAAAAAAAAATTAAGAAAATTGTTCCTAAGAATGTTTCCCCTTTTAATGAATTGTCTTTGACAGATGCAGCAAGATCTAATCATAAAGCATTCCCTTCATTTTCTTCTTTTAACTGCAACATTAGAGAACAGATTTTCAACAGACACAAAGTGTGTTTATGTAAGGAGAGGAAGGTCGCATTTAATATTGTCCCACTTATGGAGATGAAACAGAACAAAAATAATATGTAATTCTTCCAGCAGTACATTACATAATAAAATGGTAAAGAATATAATTGGATTTTTTTTTAGACTTTTATACCATGCTAATCATAAATAGGAAAGCCATCAGTCTTTTCTTTAAGGACATGAGACAGGGTAGAGGTGGCTATATGAATTATATGAACATTTTATTTACAATTGCCAAAATTATAAGTCACATGCTTTGACTCATCCTGATACCTCTTTTATTTTAAGACACATATATAATTTGAAGATTTTGGTTGTATGGCAGCATAGCACTGGATCTGTATCTACTAGGAAGAGCAACATTCAGTTGATTCTCTAATATGCTCTCCTGAAACTTACTACTGAACAATATGTTATAATGTCACTATTACTTTATAAAAAATATTTTGTATTGCAGGAAATATATTTCTGTTAAGCCTTTTTTTAAAGGATCTTTTACTTCTTTGTTTAAAGATTTTATTTATTTATTTCGAGAGAGAGAGAGGGGAAAGGAGAGAGAAAGAGAGGGAGAGAAACATCAATGTGTGGTTGCCTCTTGTGCACCCCCCAATGGGGACCTGGCCTGCAACCCAGTCATGTGCTCTGACTGGGGATCAAACCAGCAACCTTTTGGCTCGCAGGTCAGAGCTCAATTCATTGAGCCACACCAGCCAGGGCTATTTCCGTTAAGTTTTAACCAACAAGTTTTGATGTCTAGATTCTGGGCTAAAATGTTTGAGGAATAAAAAATGAATAGGTCACAAGGTTTCAGGTGAATGTGCATTGACAAAGTGTATGGTGCAAAACTGAATACAGTAGTAACAAACAGAAGTATGATTTTGGTCATTTTTTAAATGAACTTTTGTGAAAAAACATTTGATTGCACCCTCCTTATAAAATTTTCATTGCGGAGAACAAGACAGTTATGTGACTATTTTACCAGCTGCATCATAAGGCTAAGTGTATATTATATGAAGTGTCTTGCACAAAGTATGTACCCAACAAATACTACTTGTAACTTCAATTTATATGAATATTCTTGATTCTTTGTGAAAAATAAATTACTTGGGTCTTCTCTTCAAATATATCTCAGTACCTAGCTTGCTGCAAGTATTTTGTCTCATGTATAACCATCTAGTAAAAATAAATCACTTCAAATTATACTGCTTTTGGTTGAATCACAAAGTAAATATATTCACAGAAAAAATATGCAGATAAGCACTCACTGGCTACACTGAATATACAAAAGCTTTAAATCTTTCCTCATAAGTATAAAATCAGATCACCTGAAGGTGAAAAGACACAAATAGAAGACACAGTGATTCTGCTGCTGGTATAATACTCACAAATCACCAATTCAAAAGAACATATGCACCGCTATGTTCATAGGGGCTCTATTTACAACAGCCGAGTGCTGGAAACAGCCTAAGTGTCCATCAGTACACAAGTAGATCAAAGAACTGTAGCACATTTATACAATGGAATACTACACCGCAGAAAGAAAGAAGGAGCTCCTACCTTTTGCAACAGCATGGATGCCACTAGAGAATATTATGCTAAGTGAAATAAGCTATTTGGTGAAAGACAAATACCATATGATTCCACCTATAAAATAAATCTAAGAAACAAATAAACTAAGAAACAAAATAGAACCACAGGCACAGAAACATGGAACAGACTGAAGGTGTCCAGAAGGGAGGGGGCGGGGGTAATGGTGGAAAGAAGGGGAAAGGGCTAGACAAACAACGTGTATAAATGACCCACGGACATGGACAACAGTGTGGGAACTGACCGTGGGAGCTGGGGGTGGGATGGGCGGAGGAAGGGAAAGGGGGACAACTGTACTAAAACAACAATAAAAGGGATTTAATAAAAAATGAAGAATGTCAAAAAAATGTTGGATAGCTTAAAGTTGGTCCACGCACACAATATACAGCCTATCAACTCTGACATCACGCATGTTAAATGGAGTAAAATTCTTTTCTGCCACTGTCAATCCAGATCACCATCTAATTTGTAACTTACATTGAAATGATGCAGAATGAATTTTTTTTGCCTCAACTACTTGGCTTTTTGCACAAAGGACAATGTTTACAGATGTCAGACATCTGGGTTCTAATGAGATAATGCTGCTTTTTCCAAAGAGAGATTAACATAAAAAATGGTAATTTCAAACAAGAATGATTACAAAATAAGCACAATAAAGATTCTATGTAATTTTTTTCTTAAAAAATATATCTAAGTCTAGCAAATATAATTGTTCCCAGGGGGTGTTACAAAAATTCTAGATGTCATAAGTTGGAACCTGAGAGTATGTAGTTTTTACAGATTGGCTTCTTTCTTACTAATATGCATTTCCATTTCTCCACATTTTTCAATGGCTTGATAGCTCTTTAAGCGCTGAATAAAATTCTATTGTCTAGAGATGGCATGGTTATTTATCTATTTATCTATTGTAGGACATATTGGTTGCTTCCAACTTTTAGCACTTAGGAACTTGTGATATTAAGAGTATATATACGACAGCATGGATGGACTGGAGATTATTATGCTAAATGAAATAGCCAATCAGAGGAAGACAAATACCATATGATCTCACTTATATGTGGAATCTAATGAACAAAATAAACTGATGCATGAAATAGGACCAGAGGCATGGAACAGACTGACTCAGAGGAGAAAAGGGGGGCTGGAAGAGATTAGCCAAAGGACATATAATATATACATATATGCATAGCCTGTGGACACAGACAACAATGTGGTGAAGGTCAAGGTGGGGTCTGGGGGCTAGTTGGATAGGGGGAATGACGGAGAGAAATGAGGGACATCTGTAATAGTGCCAACGATAAAAAAAGAAAGAAAAAGTGAAAGTATATGAGCTTCTAAATCCAAACAATGTATACAACTAAAGAACATTCAAACTTCTATTGTGAGGTGTTCATATGCAAATAATCAGCCAAACACCCCTATACTGAAGGATCTGTATACCTCTCTGCTTCAGGATTTTTAAAGAAAAGAAAGGCGACCCGCGTTTCTGAGTGGTCTCCTAAAGACAAGCACGGTCCCCTGGGAAGGGTGTTAACTCACTGAGGACGGATGGAAGAGAGGCCAAAGACAAATAGCCCCTGATCACAGCTCCAGAACAGAGAAAAATAACCAGAGAATGGCCTGGGTTTGGGAAATATGCATATATTTTAATACCATAATATAATGAACTACACTTTTATATAATGTCCTATCTTTTTACTGGAATAAGAAATGACTGTTCTACTCTCTGAGAACCGTTAACTCCCTGGTTCCTGCTTGATAGTCAGAATGGTCAAGGACTGTTTTTACATCATTAAACAGGACTAAGTACATGATGCAAAAACTCACAGAGCTATGCACTCAGCATTGTAAGTTAAAAACATGACTTGAAGCTGTATAGCTTATAAATCAATTTTGGGAGGGATGACTATCTCATGTAAGTCTAACAAGTCAGCTGCAAGAAGTACAGCATTTACAATACATCCACAGACACACTTCTATGTACTTTCTGTAATTTACCTCTTCCTCTATAAGAAAAAAGAGATTTTTAAAATAATTTTTAAAAAGCTTACTATATCATAGGCTTCAAGTTGGTGAGTTCTCAAAGGGGAAAAAAAAAAAACTTCAACTAGAGACTAAGAAACAGTGCTGATTAAACTGACGCAGAAAGATATTCTTCCTACCAAAAATACAGAAGTTGATGAATAAGATGTAGCAGTTAATAAAAACAAATAACCCACCCTATGACTTTGGCAACTCTGCTTTGTCTGAAGTTATCTCAACATACAATTTTTTTTTTTTTTAAATCTAGTAGTAATGATTAATGCTATTGAGCAGTTAGCATTTAAAACAATGTCTCCACGCAATAAAGCATATATGTAATTGAAAAATTCCTAGTAGTGTTTGGGTTTCTAGTTTTTTTCTAAGGTTGATTCATATTCTAGTCTTTGGATCACCTAAGATAACCAGGTATTTATGACAGATTTCCATTTGATTAAACCTTTTCAAGACTGTTTCTCATCAATTAAACCTAAGAGTTGAAACTAATGCAAATCAACATGTGAAAGGTGAAATAAAATGCATATCTATTTTTAATACAGTAATAAGGCATATTTTTCCTCAATCTGGTTTTTATAATTGATGAAAAGCAGTGCTATTATGATTTAATTGGAAAATTTGTCAAAAATATGACATTGAGATTTTGAATTAGGGAAAAAATTAACAAATAGATCTGAAAGCTGTGTAAGATTTGTAAATTTTCTCACAAAGTGCCATTCATTCACTGTACCAGTCTTATGTAAACTGCAGGCACATCATTTGGAGCTAATGATGCATGTGACATGTTACAAAATAGTTAATGACTTTGAAATAATTAAAATTAAAGTGTCTTTATAGAAGAAAATAGCACTGAACCACTTTCTTAAGAATTAAACTGTGAGCTCATTCCAGGTGAGCCCTATGAAAGACATATGAATTATTTCATAACAAAAAAAACTGCTTTAGTATTGTTTGAAGACTTAAAGACAGAAGATGGCTTTTCAGGTATTATGTTCCTGCTTAAAAAAAAAATAGGATTATCTATAGTGTGTCCTTAGAGTAGGGTGCTATTCTAACTAATGTATCTGAAATTCCAGTCTTATGTATAACTATCATTATAATTTCTGCATAAAACTTCTCATATTGTTCTACTATTTAGTTCCTATATTTGTATCAACTCACTTTATTTATATGGGGTTTATTTGTATTATTTTTAAAAGGATGTAGTGTACCAATGTAAAAATCATTGATTTAGAGATATGTAGTGTATTTAACTGTGTATGCTGTATAACATATTTCATTATTTAAAACTACTTATTTATATTAAAAATTCTAAGTACTGAAATATCAAAATACCTCATGTTTGACAATTGGTATGTGTATGACATTTCATAAAACACAGTAATACTCACTAGAATTTAATACACATAAAACATAAAAGATGTTGAGAATATACAACGTGATGACTATGTAGCTGTATATATTCTATGTAGCTGTATAAATTCTGTGAGCCACAGTTGTTGAGCTCCAGAAGTGTAATCAGGGGAGGACATCCCTGGCTGGACAGCTCAGTTGGTTAGAGTGTCATCTCCATACGCCAAGGCTGTGGGTTTGATCCCCAGTCACAGCACATAGCAAGAATCAGCCAACTGATGCATAAATGAGTGGAACAATAAATTGATACTGCTTTCTCTTTCTCTGTCTTTCTGTCTCTCTTTATTTCCTTCCCTCTTTCTCTTTAAAATCAATAAATAAAAAATGAAAAAGACTAGATTATGAGAGTATTGGTAATAGAATTTATGACAGAAAACTGTTCATAGTCATAGTACATATCAAAATTTGTAAACCATATATCTGATAAAGAACTTACATCCAAAATTTATAAAGAACACATATAACTCAATAACAAAAAATACAATTAACAAATGGACAGGGGGCCTGAATAGTCATTTTTTTCACAGAAGACACACAAATGGTTCACAGGTACATGAAAAAATGCCCAAGACCACTAATCATCAGGAAAATGAAAATCAAAATAAAATGAGATATCACCTGATACGTGTTAAGATGCTTTTATCAGAAAGAAAAGAAATAAGAAATGTTGGTGAGGATGTGGAGAGATGTCTCCAGTCCTAACCGGAACATTACTAGAGCATCCTTCACAATAGCCAAGATATAGAAATAACCTAATTATATGTCAATGGATGAATAAATAAAGAAGATGTAGCAAATATATACAATGGGCTATCATTCAGTTATGAGAAAGAAGGAAATCCTTCTTTTTGCAACAGCATAGATTTACCTGTAGGACTTTACTCAAGGTAAAGTGAGTCAGACAGAGAAAGACTGTATGGTAACACTTATACGTGGGATCTTCACAAGACAAACTCAGATAAACAGAGAGGAGAGTAGCAGTTGCCAGGGGTTGGGAAGTGGGGGAAATGGATGAAGGGGTTAAAGGTACACACTCCCAGTTACCTGCGGGGACATTCAGGGCACGTGGTGCAAAGCGATGTGACCGTTGCTAACGCTCCTGTACTGTGTGTCTGTAAGCTGCTAAGAGACTGGATCTGAGTGTTCTCACCACACACACACACACACACACACACACACACACACACACAGCAACTTCGTGAGGTGATGAATGTGTTAACTAGAAAAAAAAAGTAATGATGTGAGGTAACAGAAGTCTTAACACACCTTACTGTGGTAGTTCACAATATATACCTATATCAAATCATTACATTGTATACCTTAAACTTACTCAATATTATATGTCAATGATATCTCAATAAATTTGGGGGGAAAAGGATACAGCTTTTTATGGTGAATTAGTATCATTACAACAGTTATTCCAGGACAACAAATTAATGTGCCTGAGCCAAACGAGAAATATATCAACATATATCAAAACAAATACATCCATATCACAGAATTCTTATGACGTCAAAATTATTACTAAATTAAAACTGTAAATTTATTCTGTTCAGTAAATTTGCAGAGAGGCTTCCCCCCCAATCTTGCTCCATGTTTGAGCCATATCTCCAAAAGAAAAATACACTCAACCTTTTTTTTAAATCTCCGGCTATGACAATCTCCTTCTCACTTCAGCTCTTTGCACTTGCTCTTACTGTGTTAAACACTCTCAGAAAATCTTCATACATTTGCCTCTTTTTTTTCCTTTCTATTCACCTCAAAGGCCCCTCCCTCACAGGACTATCCTTCATACTCTATTCATAGGCATTACGTCTTTCATTGATGGTCATTCTGAATTAAGCATCACCCATTATGAGCTCAATACCTTCATTTATTTTCCTCTTAGCAGTCAGCATTTATTTATCATCTCCCCTCCAAGAGAATGGAAGCCCCCTGAGAGGGAAGCACTCCCCTTTCACTCAGTACTGTCTGGTACAGCACAGAGCTCGCTGTCAATCATGACTGTTGCATGTCATAAATGAACCTTTTCATAGACCCCAGAAAGTTCATGGGGTTAATGTTTACCTTCTCCTTGCAGGCATTTAGCCTTCGGAGAAACAAAGTATCTACAAATGTAAGAGTAACCTATTTGACCTCCTCAGGATGAAGTGCTGCACTCTTGTTCCTACAATACAGATTATCATTTTTACCCAGGCTAACATAGCCATGCAGATTAATCCAAAAGAAGTCAAATAGGCTATAAAAGGATAACTTCTGTTACAGACTAAACTGTAACATAAAACCTATTTTACTCCCCCCAAAACAGTCTCATTTTATAAACTTTGGACAAGGGGATCTAAAGATAAGATGAAGGATAATCCAAACTCATTCACACAAAATTCTCACAATATTCTCTTTACAAGCAGCAAAGTGGTATTTGATTTAGCAGTTAAAAGAACTCAAAGGCAATCAAAAGGGCTGTACTCATTTTAACACTTTGTTTTACTTCACACATCACTTTTTTTCCTTTCATATTTTTGTCAGCCCTCTTAAACAACACTGAAGGGGATAAAATTGCTCTTTTGCTCTTCCTGTAATGTGAAGATATGCGCTCCAATCAGGAAGGAAAGCTATAGAACTGATGAGAAAATCTCACAGACTTCAAGAGGGGGATTATAAAGCCAGGTCTTTTAGTAAATAACAGCATTGCAAACTGGACACTTAGAAGCTGAGGATACTTCCTTTGTTAAAAAATATGTATACTTTCATTTTTACTTCTCTTTTTCTTTTGTTGTTCTTTTCATAACTTGTCTTCAAATACCCTCTGTATTTTTCTATATCTCTCCAAGTCTCAATGTTTTATATTCTATTTCTCCAACAATGGTTTCAGTTCATCCAGCATTAGCTAAAGTGTTCATGTTTATATGTGTTTATATTTACTTTAAATATTTGCCAAATTTTTATAGTTAAGATAGCTGATTAAACTGCCAAATAATTAATTTTGTGCTGTCTCTTGTACTACTCTATGCATTGCTATGAGAGGATGCATACTTACTTAAACTTTCCTTGAAATTCCTATGAGCCCTTTGTACAGATCTATTATAACATCTTCTTGGTTCTGTCTCTTGGAATTTTCTGTTTATTTATTTTTATTTTTTTTAAGATTTTATTTATTTATTTTTAGAGAGAGGAGAAGAGAGGGAGAAAGAACAATGTATGGTTGCCTCTCACATGGCCCTCACTGGGGACCTGGCCTGCAACCCAGGCATGTGCCCCGACTGGGAATTGAACCGGGACCCTCTGGTTCCCAGCCCGCGCTCAATCCACTGAGCTACACCAGCAGGGCCAATTTAGATATTAATTTCATCTGGTGTACTCCCTCCTACGTGGACCCACTAAACTTGAAGAGCAGGAAAGCCTATTTACATGCACTGGAGTGAAAGAAAATGAAAAAATAATGAGCCTTTACTACTTTTTAATTAAGGCAGAACACTTACATTAGTTATAACATCTGCTGTCAAAGATCTTTTTAAAGATTCACATCCAACAAGGTCTATTTTTACATGTTTATCTTAGTTCCTAAATGACTCTTCCATAGTCATGCTAATCTTTGTCACAGACTTTTGCCTGGGGATCCCAAACAATTAAAAATCTGGAGTTATTATAGCCAGCAAGACGCCATGTTATTTTCACCAAAGGATGAGAAGAGTCAAAGACTAACAAAAATTTAGGCTATCAGGGCCCACTGGTTGTCAGTGGCTTACCAAAACCCTCTGACTAATGGCGAAGCTAATGCTTGCTACAGAGCATGTCCCCTTATTTAGAACCAGAGTTTACAAAGAGATACTTTCTGAAGCAGCACTCTTTAGGGATATGTTATAACTAATTTCTCTTGTCATTTAGCCAAGAGAGATAGACAGGAGCACTATCTATAATTTAACCTTTCTGTAACAGAAGTTACATGAACTCAAGCAGAACTTGACTGATGTGAGAGAGATGCAGGAAACTCATCCTAGCATCTGTTGCTGCTGCATCAGGATACTATCAGAAAGAGGCAGAAGGAAGAAGTGAGGAGGAGGCTGAGTTCTGGTATGGCCTGGTGGGTCAGACTCAGTTGGAGGAAGTAGGGATAAATGCCTCTAATATCTCTGAAAGAGAAAATGAAGGCACATGTATAGACCCCCTAATGCTGTGGTGTTTGGAGAACTGATTCATATGAAATACAACTGAGAACAAAGGCTGCAGGACCAATAGGAACTTCATCTTCCCTCAATGCTTCAAAACAGGTCAAACGTTCTCCACCTTTTTGATGAAGGTACATTAATGCTGCATTATTACTACAGATTCTTTATGTACCAGCAGGATGTCCCAGAAACACTGTTTACACATTGTCTGCATTTATAATTTGCTTATCTTCTGGTTGTTTTTAAGCACTTTAATAGCAAGACAAAGAAACCAATGTAATACAAAATCTTAGAACACATCAAAACTATTCATAAAAGTGTCTTAAAGCAATCTCCAGCATGACAATGATTAACATTTTGAAAAGCTTTCTTGAAGCAGTTCAAAACATAGCCCAAGACAATGTATATGCTTCTATACTGTTGTCAAAAAGACACTATCCTTAATGCACTGACTAACTTTATTGAAAGCCTTTATTCTTAAGGTAACAAATATTTTCTGATATAGCTTATATTAGTTTTTTTATTGCTGCATAACAAATTACCACAAATTTACTGCATTAAAACAACACAACTTGCCCTGGCTGGTGTGGCTCAGTGGATTGAGTGCCAGCTTGCGAAACAATGGTTGCTGGTTCAGTTCCCAGTCAGGGCACATGCTTGGGTCGCAGGCCAGGTCCCCAGTTGGAGGCACGCAAGAGGCAACCACACATTGATGTTTCTCTCCCTCTTCCTCCCTCCCTTCCCCTCTCTGTAGAAATAAATAAATATGTTTTTTAAACTTTTACTTTCTCAGTTTCCATAGGTCAGAAATCCAACATTGCATGAGTAGGTTCTCTGCTCAGGATCTCGCTAAGCTGAAATCAAAGCCAAGTTCTCCTAGAGGCACGGAAAAAAACTTTGCAGTCTCACTCAAGCTATCTGCAAAATCTAATTCCTTGCGGTCTGTATTGGGGTATTGTTGTCACTATTTTCTTGCTGGCCATCAACTGGACATCTCTCTGTCTTTTAGAGGCTATTCTCAGGTTCTTTCCACTTGAACTTTTCTGTCTTCAAGTCAGTCAGCAAAGCACAATCAATTTTCATACTTTGAATGTCTCTGACTTCTGCTATCGGTTAAAGCAAATTTGTCTTTTAAAGGGCTTGTGTGATCAGGTTAGGCTCGGCAAGATAACCTCCCTTTCTTAAAATCAAGTGACACATATAACACCATCTAATCATGGAAGTAAAATCTATTGAATGTATAGTCCTGGAGATTATGCAGTGTGTACCCTTGGGGGAGAGAGGTAAGAAGTCCTTTAGGACATTTTAAAATTCTGCTTGCCAAATCTATAATGATTTATGTTCATTTTAGTGTTAGAGACAAATCTCTAGGAGAACTCACTAGTTCCTTACCGGATATCACAATGTAATTGACAATGGAAAGAAAGATACTTGCATGTTATTTTTAAATACTTAAACTGAAAATTATACATACCAGGAAATATCCTACTTATTGATTTCAGCTTTTTAAAAACAAGACATGTTTGTTATATAAAAACAAATTTATATATCATACCCGAGGCTCTCTTTTATTTTTGCAGGGCTCAGTGTCACTCTTGGAGATAAAGGCCAGAAAAATGTTCCCTCCGCTGCAACGATGACAGCGAAACAAACTGATCACTTCCCTCCCGTACCTGGGAGGGCTTTCCCCTGCGGGCTTAGGGGACCGCAGATCATGTCAAATCGTCATTTATGTTATTTATTGATGTAATCCCATCCCGAGGTGACGACGACACTCAGTGGCTCCTGGAGGCCCAGCTGTAGCATAAATCCATATATTATCTTTTATTAAAAAGTCAAACTACTCATCAGTGGTATATATTAAAGCTATATATTTCTTTTTACGTATGTACATGGCCACATTGGCTTTTTTTTTATTTTTATGAAAATAATAAATGTATCACCATCACATTTTTCTATATACCAAAAACAGCATTAATGTGAATCAAATGAGCAATCCGGCAAATTCAGTTTGCTACATTTCTAGAAACTGTCAGTTTAATCATCCATACTAATGTTTTATCGGCAAATAGCATCAGTTACACTAGTCCATTATATCTCAACTCTGAATAACACTAACTTAAAGCATTAATCTGCAGATCAATATGAGCATGACACAAAGGCAGTAGAAGTGGACGATGTTAACTAATCAATTAAAGTATGCCTCAACACCTATGTACAGGGGGCCTTTTGTGTACTTGTTAGATGCAGGGGTTTTAAGGGTGAACCAGACAGAGCCTCAAGTCATTTTTCAACCTTTAATAGAAACAGGCAAGCAAACTATCAATTACAATGAAAAAAAATGTTGCTAAGGGCTTAGTAAAAGTTGCTCTGGTAGCATTTATCATAAACATGTTTTGTTATCTCAGAGACACTGGGAGACGCTTGAGCTGAGAGTGGAGGTTAACATAGTCCAGCAGCCCTAAGATTTTAACAAGTATTTAGCAAACTCGGTTGGAGACATCAAAGGCATGGCTATGAAATTTCTAGGTAATTCAAAACTGAGAATGATTGATTACTCTTGTTAAAAAGAATTATAATTCAAAATAATTAGTTCGCTCAGCTGAAATAAATGCACTAATACAAAAAAAGACAGAATAGGAAAATAGATTATAATTATACTTTAAAATAATTAATAGTAAGTTGCAAAGATTGGGTTAGATGAGTAAAACAAAAAAGAAGAACGAGTGGACTTCATCAAATAATAGCTACCATGTATTCAGCCTCTATCTCATACTAAACTCACCAATTTACAGTTCAGGTAAATTAATTTCTACAAATCTACATACTGGTAATTGCTAGAATCAGTATCTGAGTTTAAATCTAACAGGGAGGGGATCGATAACACAGACTAGGAGGCAATCCATGGTGTTAAAATGAAGTTATAGGTTCAGTCATAAGAACCTATATGAACCCATAACCAAATAAAGTTACAGGTTCAGTCATAAGGAAAACATATGGATTTATGGAATATTTTGTGAGATGTATATAATTAGTTAATGTGAACTACATTAGGACATGTACTGGAAAATATAGATTTGAGTACACGAGGAATTGAGGAAAAACAATCCAAACTTGGAGGCCAAAGCTGCAAACTACTACCAGAAGAATGAAGTGGGCTTACATCACAGCTAAGAGTCCAATCATATGGAGCAGATGTTCCGCCTGAAACAAATCTCCTCCAAGGTGACCCAGATATGAAAACCTCTCCTCAGGACAATGATAGGATAATTAGAAAACTTAAAAAAATAAAGAGCATTTATTGCTTACCATCTCCCACTTAGGTAAGGCCTGGGAGGTAAGTTGTTTGTGCAGCAACAAAAATTACATACATACATACATACATATATATATATATATATATATATATAGAGAGAGAGAGAGAGAGAGAGAAAGTATGAGGTTTGTCTATCAAAACAAATGCAAAGCTTGTGATATTGAAAATGTCTTGAGTAAAACACGTTTTATCTCCAAGGTCAGTGTTGACACACTGGGTTTCATGGCACGTGTCCCACGGGACGGAGCTGCTGCAGGAAGAATCCGTGCTTTAAAAACAGAAGCTCAGGGCCATGGTGCTATTCCGTGGGGTGGCTTGTGTTGCTCTCAAATGTGACAGTTTCTAGTCTTGATTGTTTCCTTGCCTCTTTCTGAGACAAAAGATGGAGTTAACTGAGAGGGAATAGAATGGTAATGAAGAAAATCTTGGGTGGTGGAAGGAATATAAAATGGCTTAAATAAAAGAGTTTTAGTGGGTATACAATAGGCTTCTTTAAATGCATAATTGCCTTTTTTGAAATGCAAAGTAGTGTGTTCCTTAAATGTATTTTTGTTTCTGAAAGTAGAACAAAACCAATGGGTAGAAATTATAAAAAGTGTAATGTTTAAATAAATATGGGGTTAATTTTGAATAATTCATTTTTTCAGTAAGGCTGTGACTGATTGATCTACTCAGTTCTCCCCATTATTGAAGTAACCAGTCAGAAACAGAATAGTGCTTTGTCCGGGTGCTGTGTAGGGAATATTTTCTTTGAAAAGACAGTTATATAAACTAATGTAAAAATCCTTTCCAACTGCAAATAATGTTATTCTAAGCGTATTTTCCAAAAAATGAAAAAATGAATTATACAAGTTAATGAATAAATAATTACATATCAAACAATGTGGGTGGAAAAGAAAATAATCCATTCTGTAAATAGAGACTATACTAAAATTCACTGGCTTTATATGAGTATGTTTCCAAGGGGCCTTGGTTCAGTATTTGGAATTAAGAAATACTCCCTTCTCTCTAATTAAATACCTCTTACTAGAAAATTATTAGTCAGAGAAATGGAAGACTGCATAATACCATGGCAACCACAGAAGTGACTAGAAAAACAAAAGACTCTTTCTGCACACACCCAGGCCTAGCAGAGAAGGCCATGAGCTGTAGCTCACTGACAGTTTCAAACAGGTTGCCCAGGCCCAGTCACCGGCAGCATCCAACATGGGGCTGCCTCAGAGTCTTTACAGATCTACCTGATCCATAAAAATAAATACAAAGAAAGTAGCCAAAATGGGAAGACAAAGAAACAGGCCCCGAATGAAAGAACAAGAGAATGCTCCAAAGACGAATTAAATGAAACAGAGGCAAGCAATTGATCAGATACAGAGTTTAGAGTAATGATTGTAAGGATACGCACCAGCAGGAAAAAGACATAGAAACCATAAAAAAGGACCCATCAGAAATAAAGCATGCAATATTTGAAATAATAATACACTGGAAGGAATAAACAGAAGGTTAGATGAAGCAGAGGATCAAATCAGTGTTTTGGAAGACAAGGTAGAAAACCGAAAGACAAACGAACAAAATTAATAAAGCTACTAAGGCCATCATCTCAGTAAGCATTGAACACAGACAACAGAAAAGGTTTTTATTTATATCAACTCATTATTCCAAAGGTTTTTCCACTTAAATGAACAAAAACAATTACTCAAATCTCATGGAAAGACTTTAGCATTCTGTTAGTAAGATATTTAATTTTCATTAAAGCTGCCTAGTGGTAAAAAGCATTCAAATAAACTTTGAAAATTGAGAAGTGAGTAAGCAAAAAGTACAGAATTAATTTGAGGGCCTTTTTTCTTTTTCAAGGTTAACCATGTCTTGAGACAGATACATTATAAAATTATGAATTTTAAAATTTATTTAATAAAATTTTATTTCATAAGTCTAAAACAACTATTTAAGTAATTTAAATTTTCTTTTAGTATTTAATAAAAAATTAATACATAGTTCAATATTTTTAATTTTTAAAAAGATTATATTTATTTTTAAAGATATGGGAAGGAAGGGAGAGAGAAAGGGAGAGAAACATCAGTGTGTGTTTGCCTATCACATGCCCCCCACTGGGGACCTGACCTGCAACCCAGGCATGTGCCCTGACTGGGAATCAAACCAGTGACCCTTTGGTTTGCAGGCAGCCACTCAATCCACTGAGCCACACCAGACAGGGACATAGTTAAAAATTTAATATATTTATTAATATTTATAAACCTGTACCTATCAAGTACATGCATAACATATGTATCATATAATCTACATGTATCACATAAATACATATACAAATATACACATAGAGTTTTATTTTCATCTTTCCTGGATATTATGAAATTTTCATTTGAATTCCCTATTTGTTTCCCAGTCATAAGAACAAAATTGTGCCTGGCTGGTGTAGCTCAGTGAATTGAGCATGGGCTGCAAACCAAAGGTTCGCTGGTTCGATTCCCAGTCAGGGCACATGCCTGGGTTGTGAGTCAGGTCCCCAATGGTGTCGACGAGAGAGGCAACCACACTCTGATGTTTCTCTCCCTCTTTCTCTCCCTTCCCCTCTCTCTAAATAAATAAATAAAATCTTAAAAAAAAAAAAGAACAAAATCATCTCTACACACTGTCAAACCGCCTCTGTTTGAGACCACTGGTTTAGACTCATACAAATAAAGTCTCCAAAGAAGCGCAGACAAGATCCACAGGAGAAACAGGAATTATGTATTTTGCCATGTACAATGTGCATTTTTTTGCCCAAATTGTTGAATGAAAAATAAGGATGCACATTAAATGTAGTTAGTACTAATTCTGCATCTATATAAATGTTTTTAATTCTTTGTAAAGAATTAAAGCATGAGAAGAAGATGTTAGATAGGACAAGGGTCTCAAGGTCTCAGTAGTTCTTACTAAATGCTACTTTGCTACATGTTAAAATGTAGCATTGCATTTTGCAGACCTAAATGTAGCTAGAGGAGTTTGACCCAACGGTATAAGTTTAGCCAACTGCAAAGAAAAAAATCAACATGTAATTAACCAAATAGTATATACAAGGTCTGTCCAGAAGGCATAAAACCATGTAATATGAAAAAAAAAAAAGAGAGAGAGATCTATTGAAGAAGATACAAGATGCATGAAACATTGTACATAGGACAATGACACCTCAGTCCCCTTCAAAGTGGGCACCTTGGGACCTCACACAGTTCCCTCAGTTGCTATCATCTGCCCCATCATATTTTCCTGAATCTCATCAATGGTCTGAAATCTCTTCCCTTTCAAAAGTGATTTTAGTTTTACGAGAAGCCAGAAGTCACAAGGCACCAAATCTGGACTATAGAGGGGCTGAGTCACCTGGGTGATTTGCATATTTCACCAGAAAACTCTACACATGATGTGATTCATGAGCAGGTACATTGTCATGATGAAGCTGCCAATCACCAGTTGCCCACAGCTTTGGCCTTCTGAATCATCCAAATAGTTTTCACAGGAGAATGTTCAAGCTTAATGCAAACTTTGATGCAGATTGGCTGCTCTACTCAGTCATTTTGAATGTGATGGCCACACAGTACCCATGTTCACTCAACAGTGTCTACCACCCCCACTGACTAGTACAGTGAAGTCATCATTGCTCACACATAGGCATTCCAGTCCACTCTCCTTGGCTGCCAGGTTGCATCAATGTCGCACAAACTGTTCTCCTTATATTAACAGTGGTTGGGCTTTCTCCAGACAGATCTTGTGTAAGCAATGGCTAAGCCTCTCTGCTGGGAGACAGAGCTTTAGATGTGAATCCCCTGTCTCCTTTACTTGCGGCAAGTAAATAAAACTACCTAAGGACAACCATGTCTCATTCTTGAATAGACCACCCCAAGAATCAAGCTGCTTGAGTTCAGTAACAATAATAAAATCAGCAATCTCTAAGCCAAATTACCTACAACACCCAGTATATTAACAGATATTATCTAGCATGAGAAGAAAATGGCATATAGTCAAGGAAATAATGTCAAAAGAATCCAACCCATAATGATCCAGATATTTACACAGTATATATATTAAAGTAGTTATTTTACATATGGTCAAAAATAATAGGAAATATGGTTTTAAAGAATGAACAGACAGAAAATCTCAGCAAAGACATAGAAAATGTAAACCAGAATCTGCCAAGTTTCTAACTCAATTTGTTATTCATGGTCACTTTATATTATTCAGAAGACACTGAATAATTTTCTCAGTTAGCTCTGATCTTCACTGTTTTGAAGTCTATGTTGAAAAACAATCTGTGACTTATTTAAGAACTAGTTCTCCAGTATTCCCAAACTATGACACTGAATTTAACCTAGAGTCTTAAGAAAGTCAGATGCATGGTAAAGATAAACTTACAATTAAAAATTAATTTTCTACAGATAAATGAGTTGAGAAACATCTGAGGAAAATAGCAGGGAGGAAATTAGGGTCTATTTTGTTTACATAAGGCAACCGATAAAAATTTAAACAAAAAAAAAAAAAAAGGAAAAGAGACATTTGTTCAACAAGTGTGATGAAAACAGTTACAAACACAGCAGACACCAATCCAACTGTGATGGCTGGTTTTATGTGTCAGCTTCACTAGGATATAGTTGACCAACTAGTTATTCAGTCAAACAGTAATATAGGTGTTGCTCTGAATTCATAGATATGATTGTGTTTTGTTGATGTAAATAAAGCCTATGATAAATTTAGTTTAATAAAAATTATCCTAGATAATCTGGGGTGTGGATTTGATTCAGGCAGTTGAAAGGACATTAAGAAAGTAACCAAGAACTCCTGAGAGAATACGTTCCACCCGTGGACTGCAGCTTAAGCATACACCTGAAAGTTGCAGTTTGCGTCCACTCTTGATATCTGCCCTATGGATTTCAGATTTGCTTAGCCAGCCCCCAAATCACATAAATCAATTATTTAACTTTCAGATGTGTTTGTTCCATTTATTTACTTTTCACTTAAAGTTTTGAAACAATCATTTTATAAAGTTTGGGTTGTTTGACACGCTGTGGGTTCTGTAGCTACTTCTTTCAAGAAGAAAGTCACATTGCAAGTGCAGACACTAAGGATGATTTTCATAGAACTTTTTAAAAAATTGCATAGCATTATCTCTGATAAGATAGCCCAATGCTAAATATTAGGACTTGTGTTTTCTAAAATTATTTATGATATCTACTTTTGATTAGCTGATGCTTCTGATTCTATAATCATGTTCCTGTCGAGATCAGCTGGGCAATCCAATTAAAATTAGATAGTGTTGAGGTTAGAAAAATAAGAAAACACTGCCAATGACATACAGAAATAGTTTTAATGCAGAGATTTATATTTGAAGTGTAAATATTACCCAATGGCTATTGGCCAGAACCAAATTGATTAGTCCCAGCATAAATGCAAGAAAGTCTGGGAAATATTGTATTCATGTGCTAAAGTAAAAACACTTAAGGGAAAACAATTTATTGTTTAAGAAAAGAAGATAGGTTTTGGCATAATAAGTAAGGCATTCAACACAAAAGCAGCTTATTGTCACTCCTGATCTACAAATGTCCTTTCCAGAACAGTATAATTCAGAGGTGGAGTTTTTTTCCCCCCAAGATTTGTTTATTTATTTATTTTTAGAAAGAAGGGAAGGGAGGGAGAAAGAAAGGGAGAGAAACATCAATGTGTGGTTGTCTCTCACACTGCCCCTTCTGGGAACCTGGCCTGCAACCCAGGGATATGCCCTGACTGGGAATCAAACTGGTGATCCTTTGGTTTGCAAGCTGGCACACAACCCACTGAGCCACACCACGTAGGGCGTAATTCACAGAGTTTTAAAGCCCTCTTACTTTGGGTACAGGGAGTGACATGTACACATTTCTGGTATATGTTGTAACATCCCTTTCATTATTTCTAGTAACAACTGTAAGCAAAGGAGTCATTAATTGGTCCAGCTGAACTCTTTGAAAAAGCAAAGCCTTAAAATTAATTGAAAGCTACATGATCATTGCTCTTTATCAAATATATTAACATTACCTTTTCCTACAGAGTAATCTGGGCAAAGATTGAAAAATATTTACCTTCTAAAATGATTTTTTCTTAAAAATATTCTCTTATCAAATCTGAGGCTAGCTTCTGACACAAAAACATACAGTTAAAATGTTAAAAAAAAGAACAAAAACATTAAGTTGGCCACCCAGCCACTACAAACTTGCTTTATAATTAATGCACTTGGCAAAAAATAAAGTTGAGAATATTAGCATGAACTCCAATGGATGATGAATATAGAATGATATAGTTTAAAATGTAAGTTCTTTATCTACAAACCATTTATAATATTTATTATCTAATCACTTCACATCTTATAGTCCGCCCATCCATAACATTTGACCTTACATATCATTCTTTAGTTAAAATTAAATTATATTTCGATACAGAAATATAAAATACATTACTTAAAATGTCTAGTGGCATACCATGCCTATGGAGTAAAGTCTAACATTCTGTGTAATTTATCCTCTTATCTGACCCAAATATACCTTTCCACCTTTATCTTCCACAATTATTTTTATTTCCTACAACCTGTGCTTCTGCTATACTGTCTCCCTAGCAATTCTCACCCATCATTTTTAAAGCCTGATAAAATGTTTTCTGCCTATGAAACCTTCTCTGATAACCCAAGGTTAAACGACCTTAAGCTTTTCCTTCCAAATAACTCCGTCACAAATACATATTGAGGCAATGTAGCATAGAGGAAAGGGCATTTTCCATACTCAAGTACAAAATCCTGATTTTGCATATCCATACTGTGTATGTTTAGGCCTGTTACTCAAACTTTATGAGCCTCAGTTTGGTCATAAATAAACTTATGTATTGTTTTATTTAATAGTATCAGCATGTGTGATAATTTGATTCGTAAACTTGACTGGATCACAGAGTGTTCAGATATTTAGATAAACATTATTTGTGAGTGTTTGTTTCCATGAGTGTGCTTCTGGGTGAGATTAACATTAAATAAATAGACTGAGTAAAGAAGATTACTTTCCCAGTGTGTGTAGACAGCGCCCAGTCTGCCGAGGGCCTGAATAACAGACTTCATCGCTTCTCTTCCTGACTGCACAGACTGAAACATCAATCTTCTCCCAGCTTTGCATAGAGAATTAAGCCATCAGCTCCCCTGGTCCTCAGGATTTTGGACACTTACTGAACTACAGCACTGAATTTCATGGGTCTCCAGTTTAAAGATGGCAGGTCATGGGACTTCTCAGTCTCCACAACTGCATGAATCAAATAATGTGAGTAGACCTAAAGACACATGACCCCACTTCCATTAGTGAAAACTGATAGCCCATGCTGTCAACTGCTTATAGATATCAAAATATCTCCACTGAGTATTTCAAATCAACCACTTAATAGGAAACAAGGAGCTATGCGACTCTATCTGATATCCTCTAACACTGGTTTGAAAAATAATGAATATGATAGGCTTGGTTCTTTGCTTTTAATGTTACTGGAAAAAGTGGTGAAAGAAAAGGATGAATTCAGGGCTTTGAATTTCCAGCTTGTGTCTGAAAAAAGCCATTGACTCTTACCTTGTAACTAGAGAAATTTATTGTACTGTGACTACAGAACTGATCAAAGTAGGACAGTTTACATGTGAAGGAAGCATTAGTAATTAATTACTTTGGGACAACAGTTTAAAACTAAGACAAATTGACTTGGGTAAATGGCCACATATGTCACCTCGTATGTCTCATGTGAATCTTTTATGCTTCTAATCCTGCTCTAGAAGATGGTGTATAATCTTCAAATAGAGTCATCTCCAGGTCTCCAAACCTGTCACTTCAGTGTCATTAGCTCATAACCAGAATGGAATAAATCAGACTATACAAATTAAGGTCAAAACTCCCTGGCTGGCATGGCTCAGTGGATTGAGTACCCGCGCCTGTGAATCAGAGGGTCACCAGTTTGATTCCCAGTCAGAGCACATGCCTGGGTTGCAGGCCAGGTCCCTGGTATAGGGTGTGCAAGAGGCAACCGCACATTGATGTTTCTCTCCCTCTCTTTCCCTCTCCTGTCCCCTCTCTCTAAAAGTAAATAAATAAGATCTTTAAAAAATAAATTTTAAAAAATTAAGGTCAAAACTAATAATAAAAAAATAATCTCAAATCTGACCATAAGCTAAAATATTGAGATTATATTAAATGCTGAGACTCCTGTTTAATTTCAAGTCCTCAAAAACTTGTAGGGCATTCATAGAAGCACTTTAATGACAAGTAATTAACCTGTCAGAAAAAAAAAAAAAGAACTAGAGCTATAAGTGGTTTCAACTGAGATGCTGCTTTTCTGTGTTTGGGCAATATGGAAATAAGACATGAGAGTAAAGGAGTGACTATATTTATAATTCTGCCAAAGATCAAATTGTGCTCAACTGTCTGTTTTATTGACATGAAAAAATGTCTAGTGGAGGTGGAATAAGTAATGTCTATATACAATTCATTAGTATAAATGTACTAGAAGTCACTGATTTGTACAAAAGTGGAGCCTCCAAGCAGGGATGAGAGTGTTGGTAACTGAGCTCTGTCACCCTCCAGCTTCCAAGAACATTTGTGTTCTTCAAACACTCTCCGTACTCTCAAAAAGGAAGGAAATACAGTGATGCACTTACTTCCCTGCTTTAGGAAAATTAACTCCATTATTTTTGTTAGTCTTTCTTTTTCCCTAGGAATCTAATGGGAATATTTTGCCAATTTATAGAATGAAACACACCCATACTCACATATTTTTTTTTCTAACTAAATAAGAATATTTGATCTCTTGGAGCATATGGATTAAAGAAACAAACAAACAGCAAATCTTCAGATGTCAATTGCATGAAAAAAGATGTAGCCTCGATTTTTAATTTCCATTTGCCTACGAAGAAAACTTCTTGTAAAAATGAAAAACAAAACAAAACTCCTGAGACTTCAGCTGGATATCATCCATTATAAAAGCAATATATTACATCTTTCCTTTATATTTACACTTAAAGATACAAATGAAATTTCAGAGTAATAGGAATAACCACCTTAAAAATTTTTATTCTATACTAACCTTTATCCAGGGTAATACCTAGAGAAAGCCAAGCCAAAGAAGCCTATTTAGTCTAACAACAGAAGGAAAATAGCTAGTCTTAAAGAAGACGTATATAGCACAGTAAAATTATCCCGATAAACATACACATTTTCTTTTTTTTCCCCTTTGGATAAATATAACCACATAGCCCTGGCCTCCTCCCCCGAGTGCTGATGGAATATGGTTTTCCATAATGACATGTCAACTGCTGGCCAAATTGGGCTAATGATGGAAGATTTGAAGCTGCACACCAACATCATCAGCATAATCCTCTCTTATCTTAGAAAGTCTCCAGCACTCTAAATCCAGTAATAGGATTTAGCCTCAGATGTGCCTCAGGAAAGGGTGATATGTCTTGTTACACTCTGGGATATGTGCAGTTCTCTTTACCATGTATTTTCTTAGTTAACTTGATAACTACTTGACTAACAAAACTGGTGGTCAGCTGACTCAACTACATTAAATAATCTTTTGTCTCTCAGAACTTGTTTTCATTACATTCTGTAAAATTTGCAGTGGCTCAGTCTGGCCATAGATTAAAACCTATATATTTCAAACTTATAAAAGTTCACAAAGAACAGAGAAAACATTAGAATTCTGATATTTCAATGAAGCAATGAATATGTAAGAATGTGACAGTAAATATGTACATCTACACTGAAATTTCTGATAAAAATGGGACTTTCCCTGTTTCCAATGCATATTTGCTGGAATCCAAACTGAAACAGGAGGTAACTAATCACTCTTTCCCACGTCCATTAAAAATATAAATCCTAAAGAAGGACTTAAAAGGAGGTAGCAAAAAAAAATTCTTGCAATTCTTACCCTTTACCATACACTTCAGAATTTATATAGAAAGAATAGTAGTTTTTGAAGAAAACTTTTTAACAAGAGTACTGTCTGCTCTACAGCGAGTCTAGCATCTTCAGAGCCTCCCAGTGAATATATGGGTGCGGGTGCTTGTGTGAGCTTGTGTGTGTGCTTGTGTGAGATTGTGTGTGTATGCTGGTGGAAGTATCTTTCTTGCACTACCTAAAAACTAGCTTGAGTAATGGACTTGCCTTTAAGAGAGGAGACTGACATCTCAAGCCCTGGCTGGATAATTGTTCAGACACAATACTCTTTGGATAGGCCAGCTTCATGTACTAAAAATGCTGACCAAAAAAAAAAAAAAAAAAAAAAAAAAAATCTATAGAGTTTCTAGCACTTGAAGAGTTGGGTGCACAAGAATATATATAATTTCAAATGGGCATAGAGAGCCCCACAGATGACAGTTAAGCTTCAGGTGTTTGAGAGGACCCTACTGAAGAAGGGTGTGTGGGGGGGACAGAGAGGTACCTCCAGCATAAAGAAGCTAAGCAGCTCTGAGGTTTTACCAGGGAGTTATATTGGTCAGCCTGCATTATGGAATTATATAATTTGAAATTATCTAGAGTTAAATTAAACTTAGCTAATTTATTTTTAAGCAGAATTATTTTATTTTATTTTTGAATTACTGTTTACATTCAATATTCTATTATTTATTTTTATTAATGTTCAAATATACTTGTCTCTATTTTCCCACCACTTTTCCCTGCCCCACCCACCCCCACCTCCCACCCTCAATTCTACCCCTCTTTGGCTTTGTCCATGGGTACTTTATACATCTTCATTGACATCGCTTTTCCTCTTTTCCCATTATTTCCTTTTCCCTTCCCCTCTGGTTACTGTCAGTTTGTTCATTTCAATGTCTCTGGTTATATTTTGCTTGCTTGTTTGTTTGTTTTGTTAATTAGGCTCCAGTTATAGGTGAGATCATATGATATTTGTCTTTCGTTGCCTGCTTACTTCACTTAGCATAACGCTCTTAGTTCCATCAATGCTGTTGTGAAGGGTAGGAGCTTCTTCTTTCTTTCTGCTGCATAGTATTCCATTGTGTAAATGTACCACAGTTTTTTGATCTGCTCATTTACTGATGGGCACTTAGGCTGCTTCCAGCACTTGGCCATTGTAAATTCTGCTGCTATTAACAAAATGTCCATACTACCCAAAGCAATCTTTATAGCAATCTTTATAGAGTCAATGCAATCCCTATTTAAAACACCAATGACATATTTCACAGACATAAAACAAACATTTCAAAAATTTACATGGAACCATAAGCAACCCTGAATAGCTGCAGTGATTTTGAGAAAGAAGAAGAAAGTAGGAAAGCTCGTATCATACCTGACATCAAACTATACTACAAGGCCACTGCAATCAAAACAGTCTGGTACTGGCAGAAGAATAGACGCATAGATCAATGGAACAGAATAGAGAGCCCAGAATAAACCCAAGTCTGTATCATCAATTAATATTCAACAAAGGGGGCAGAAGCATAAAATGGAGTAAAAATAGCCTCTTCAATAAATGGTGCTGGGAAATCTGGACAGCTATATGCAAAAAAATGAAACTGGAGCACCAACTTACACCATACACAAAAATAAATTCAAGATGGATAAAAGATTTAAATGTAAGCCGTGATACCATAAAAGTCCTAGAGGAGAACATAGGCAGGAAAATCTCACATATTCCACACAGTAAAATTTTCACTGATATGCCCCCTAGAGCAAGGGACATAAAGGAAAGAACAAACAAATAGGACAGCATCAAATTAAAAAGCTTCTACACGGATAAAGGAAACATTAGCAAAATGAAAAGGGAATCAACTGTATGGGAAAATATATTTGCCAGTGAAATCTGGGACAAAGATTTGATCTCCAAAATATATAAAGAACTCACATGACTCCACTTCAGGAAGACAAATGACCCAATTAAAAAATGGGCAAAGGACCTGAACAGACACTTCTCCATGGAGGACATTCGGAGGGCCCAGAAACATATGAAAGGATGCTCAGCATCACTAGCTATAAGAGAGATGCTAATTAAAACCACAATAAGACACCACTTCATACCAGTCAGAATGGCCATCATAAACAAATCAATAAACAATAAGTGCTGGGGATGTTGTGGAGAAAAGGAAACGCTAGTGCACTGTTGGTGGGGATGCAGACTGGTGTAGCCACTGTGGAAAACGTTATGAAATTTCCTAAAAAAAACACTAAAAATGGAATTGCCTTTTGACCCAGTAAACCCACTGATGGGATTATACCCTAGAATCCTGAAACATTAATCCAAAATAACCTATGCACCCCAATATTCATAGAAATTAAGCTAATTTAAATCACAGACATGCACAAGAAAAACTCCAGTAATCTATCGCAGTGTTTCCAAATAACCAAACACATGGAAATATCGACTGGAATCATCCTCCTTTGGTTTAGCTATTTTCATGTTGTGCATGCTACAATAATATATTTCAGAGAAAATTTTTTCAAAATGTGTTTGTACCTCACAGTGCTTAACACAATATTAATAATAATATAGATACTCAATTATTTATTTGGCATAGCTCAATGACCCACTATGCATTGCAGAAAGTTTTTCCTATGTCATCGGACATTTTCATAGTTGATATAAAATATACAATTTACAAGGCAAGAGAATGACTTGGTTTAGCTTACATAATGTTTATGAGTGTGCGGTTGTGTATTTGCATTGTTGCATGCATGTGTGTGTATATTAGCATTTTGTAATCTATCGTTCCTGAAGAGTTACAATTTCTTTACATCCTGTTCTAAATGGGATATTACAGAATATTACAATTTTTTGCTTTTCAACTATAATAATCAGATATGAGAGTCTCAATATTTTAATATAGATATATAAAGAGTGTAATGCTTTTTTGTGTGTTAATCTATGGGGTTATTGAGTTGATGACATAAAATGAGCTACTGTATGCAAAGTGCCTGGCACAAAATATACATATTAGTATTAGAACTTGAAAAAAGAACCATAGCAATGTATTGTATGTAAAGGTCAAATATAAGATAAGTAGAGCATCAGTTTTATTTTGATCCAGTAATCAGAGGCAGGAGACAAATCTATGAAATAAAAGCAATTCTTGTTATCCAAGGTAGTTATGTCCTATGTACTCACTGCAAAAACTGAATTAGTGAATATTGAATATTGCTCTTAGGGAAATACAGCTGAGCTTCCTGCTAGCATTTAAACACATTTTCATTAACCTATCAATACACAAATTTGTGACATATATAATCTATTTTAAGGCATCTTGATTCATTAACATTGAACTCATGGCTACCAGCGGGAGACTTGTCCCATGCACTTTCTCCATGTGGTGTGTCACAACCTTCTTGCACGTAGGAACACTAAATGTTCCTAGCACTTAGGAACATGCTTAGCACTTCAGCACTACCTTTGGCAGACATTTTAAACAGCAAAATTACCAACAAAAAGCCCCAAAACATGACGCATGTAGCACTAAGTAAACAGTGAAAAGAACACTTGTTTATAGTAATGAGAACTGGAACGAGAAGGCGCCTTGTCCATACTCATCTGGAGGTGTGCCTGTGAGACCACCAAATGGATTGCCACTCTGTGCCTGTCTGCAAATAACTGCAAAAGGGCCTTGAGTTTTGATTTGGGGGTTACAGATAAATTTAGCAAGTAAGCAAATTTATGAATATAAAATCTTCAAGTATAGAGAATCAAAACTATTTTCAAAAATACAAAGTCTCTGATTGGTAGAAAAATCTAGAGTAAATGCTTCCCTATATGTTACTTAATGTTAGAATGTGCATTACAGATATAGTTATAAACATCTTATGAAAATTTATTTTATTGTGTATGAAAACAGTTCCATATGAATTTAAGATGCAATAATATCATAGATGTCAAAAATTAAGACTTAAATTACATTTTGATATAACCAAGCTATAGTTTTAAAATAACAGTGTGTCAATTCTAAAAATATACAGAAAAAACTTTTCTGAAACTGGGCCTAACTCTGTGAACCTGCAAGAAGGGATGGAAATAAGACATTTTACTCATGCCATTCATCTATTACTGTTGATTTTCCTTCAGAAGTATACAATAATTTTTGAGATCTATATATTGTCATTCAATTATAAATTCAATAAATCAGAAAACAGAAATTGAAAAAAAGTAGTATCTGATCACTCTGCTTCTTAATTTTTACCATATGAAGGGTTCATTAAATCTGCAAAGGCCCAAAAAGGTTGTTCCTGATTTGGTTTCTTGCTTATTTGTTTTTCAATAAAACATGACCATTGAATCTATTTTAAAAGTTACTTGAATTAACTCTTCTAGTAAATAGTTGAACATTTGAAGATGATATTCCTATGTACCAGATTGGCCTAACAATGGCTATATTTACAATTATTCTATGGAGAATAAAAAACTTAAGTTATTATTATCTTTCCATTACTTTCAATAAACATTTGACTAAATAGTACATATAATACCAAAAAGCATTTCAACACAGTTAGTTACCCAAATAAAAGTAACCATTGAAAAGTGCAGTTGAACCTACAACTTGAAAATTAGCCTAATGATCCCACCACCTGTCCAACTGTTAGTGAAAATAAACGGGCCTTGTAAGTAGCTAGAAAATTCAATCACAGGAATTTAATGCTGCTGTGTGACCTGTATTATTGATACATTTCCCAGGGGGACCAAAATGAAGAGTTCAGTTTGGCTAAATATTTATTACATGTCACTTTTTCCACAGACTGAGTAAGCCAGGTTTCCTCCTCAGGAAACTCATCTGCTAGTTAAGGAGACTGGAGACATATATAAAAGGCTAGAACGCAGGACAGCAGAAGCAGCACATACGAATTGTTGTAGCCATTCAGAAAGGAAGAAATGTGCCATTGTAAAAATCAAGAAATGTACTGTGGGGCAAAAACATGTGCAGTGAGCCTTAATTAGTTGGAATAATAATATTCTTTGCAAGAACGTGGAGAAAAGGGAGTTCAGCTAGAGGTAAAGGTTTAACTTTGTATGCAGAAGTATGCGGCGTTGGGGTGTTTAGGAAAAATATCATCCTAAAGAGAGAATTTATGTGACACAAGGGTGTATGTGTGTATGCATATGTGTGTACTGGGTGTGGGGCAAGATTTGTCAAAGATCCACAATACCAGGATGAAAAGCATACACTTGCATTAGAAAAAAAAGGAAGCCTTCTCAATAGGAAAATAATATGATGTATGGAAACTATATCTTAAAATTACTTGTCTTGGAACAGGTTATAGGCAAGTTTAGACAAGAGAAATGTAAAAGAGTGAGGAGACCAGTTTTAGTGCCTTAGTGGATGCTATGTGCTTTACATCTATCTGCCCATTGGATGTCCCTAATAATCCTTTTCAAAGGTTGAAACAGTTACTACTATTTTAGAAAGGCTTAAAGACTTTATGTAAATTGCTCAAAGTAAAAGAACTAGTAAATGATGAGCTGAAATGTAAACTATAATCTGCTTGGCTAAAGAGCACAGAATGACAATGTTGGTTGAATGACTCAGTAAATCAATGAATAAAGGAATATTCTGTGAGTATAATTCTTTAATATGTTCATTTCTTATCCTCAAGGAAATTTGTAATCAATTCATCTTGAAAAGATCATTTTTCATGAATTCTGATCTATAGAATTGCAGGCCATGTTCCCAACAAAATTAGTAACATTGTAAGACCTCAGCAGGTTTCACAGGCTTAGATACAGTTAAATATTTTATACTACAATTCTTTGCAAAAACTCTGTTTATCTACTTTGTTTTTATCTTTATAAATGAGTAATTTCTAAGAAGTTCTTACATTTGACCTCTTTAAATCTTTCAGTCAGTTTGGACTCTTGAATTGAATTTCACTTCACCACAATTCAATGTGGGATCCAAACAAAATTAGGATAAATGCTCACATAGAAAAGAAAAACAAAAACTAGCAAATTGTTTTAAAATTTTATAATGCAAAGATCACTCAAAGGTAAAAGTAACACTTTCTTGAAAATCCCAACATATTGTATAAAGCTGAACTTTGAGGCATGATACAGCTTATTCATTCCGAGCATGGATGTCAGAGCTAGCATGTCTGGGTTTGAATACCTGTATGACTTTGGGAGGCCATATATCCTAAGTGTGCCACCAATGGTATAAGAATGATAACAGTACAACCCTCAGACTGTCTGTATTAAGTAAGTAAATATAGACTGGTTGATTATCAGTCTATATTGACAGCCTGTTACTGTAACCAGCAATTAGTAAATGCTGTATAAATATTTATGATTTCCCATAATCATTTTAAGTTTTAAGGTATCTGATTAGCCTGGGCCTTTCAATTTAAATAATAATAATAAAAATAATCACAAAAATTTATATTCCAAGTTAGAAAGGTGGGGCTGGTTTAGTGTCTGCAGAGAAACTGTATGTAAGGCTTTGTAGAAATGCGTGTGAGCCAGTGCCTGAGGGAGAGGCAAGATTATCCAGAAACTAATTCCCCCACAAAGGAGTCTGCGTCTCACAACATCAACCAAATGAGCTCAAAGATCCAGCACTGAAGGCCAAGGGCAAAAAAAAAAAAAAAAAAAAAAAAAAAAAAAAAAAAAAAAAAAAAAAAAAAAAAAAAAAAAAAAAAAAAAAAAAAAAAAAAAAAAAAAAAAAAAAAAAAAATTGCATGCCCCTTAGTTTACTCCTTGTTCTCAGACTTTATTTTTATTTATTTTTTTATTCAGCAGGTTAGAATTTTAACTTCCCATCAAAATCTGCTCATTTAGAGAAAACTGAAAGATCACTATAAGTTATATTAGCTCCAGCTCAAGCCATCAGCAGACTACAGGAAGAAACGCAGTTGGTTACATTTCTTGGCATTTTGCTCTAAAAATTCTTCTCAAGTCTCAAACGTGTAAGTCCAAATGATTTCAAATGGAACTATCTAGCAAAGGAGTTGTAACGCAGAGGTAGCATGTATCGAAACATTTCTATTCTGAACAGAGTTCTTCAATTATCTTATAATTTCTTTATTAGTATACCTCTTTATATGTACTAGTAAAATCTGGAGAACAATAAACAGTCATTTTATCTGGGAGATATATGTTTATATTACCACTTTCTCTTTAAAATACCCAAAATATTTGGGAGCAAATCTTTAATTTTTAAAATAAGAATTATATAAAAGTCTTTAAAATAACATGCTGACTCATAGGTAAAGCAAAATATGTAGTAGTTCTAGAACAATTTTAAACAGGAAACACTAGCTGAAGAGGTGTCCTGTCAAAGGTGGTACAATCTTGTTCAATTATTGCTTAGAAAGATGATCATATTACAAAAATATTATAGTATGCAGGATTTGAAAACATAAAGATAGAATTTCATAATCATTGGAGTTTTCTCACAGTTGGAAAAAACTAGCTAGACTTTACTGAGCACTTACTATGTACCACATTTGTGTTAAATGCTTTGTCGTTATCTTGTTTCTTCTGAACAACAACCTATAGAGAAAGGAATCCATTATCTTCATTTAAAACAAAACAAAAACTAAGGCATGATAGTAAATCAGCTTGTTCAAATGTCATATGGTTTTAATAGTTAAATTGCCACGGAGCCTATATTTTGAAGTAGGCTGATTCCAAGGCTAAACAAATACATGACTTTGTTTCTGAGAGTTTAGAATTGATATAATTGATGTTAGGCAGAAAAGGGTCACTGAAAAATTCTGAAATGATAAGTTGCAATAGGGACTGTTCTAGAAGGTCAGTGTGCAGAAAATAACTGAGTGGGAGAAACAGATCGAGAGAGAGGGAAATACCTTGGGGTCAGGTTGGGCATTGTCAGGGCTGTGTGCTGATGTACAATTGAGAGAATACTGAATAATGACACTGTATGTCCACGACATTTTGATAACACCTCCTCACAACAACATTATGGGATAAGTATATTGTTATCCCTACTTTACAGATAAAGAACCTAATGCATTTTAAAAATTCAGTAATTATTCAAAGTTCACAGCTAATAAGAGAAGAAGCTGGGATGCAAAGCCAGGCCTAACTGATTCTCAGCTTATATAAATATCAAGCTATATTGATCATATTACTTTTTGTATACAAACTGTTCTGAGCCCTACAACATCTTTATAAGGTGCCTTAAGACTTGGAGGACTTCCAGTCAACATGGAAGCATAGGTAAACATGGCTAGCTTCCTCGAACAACATCACAATTACAACTAAACTATAGAATCATACTCAGAACTATTAGAAATTGAGTTTAATGAAAGTCTGGCAACCACAGAATTAAAGAAACCACATCCATCCAGATCGGTGGGGGCAGAGATGCAGAACAGTTTGGTTCCATATCCACACATGGTAGATAAAATTTCAGGAGGGGTATCTTGGGAATGAAGAGTCCCATCCCCATGCCAAGCCTCTCAGCCCCATACTGGACCTTCCAGGCCAGGGTCACAGTGCCTGGAAGATAAGACCCCATAACTTCTGGCTCTAAAAGCCAGCAAGGATTGAGTCGGTAGAAGAAACTTTCTTTTACTGACTCAATCCCTGCTGGCTTTTAGAGCCAGAAACTCCAGAAGTTTGTTCTACTGACTTAGCAGTTCCTCTTACAGAAACCACACAGGGACTTACTCAGTCTCACTCCCTCTGAGCTCCAGCACCAGGTTAGCAGCATGAAAAGCACCAGTGGCATATGGAGAGGAACTGAAGTGCCTGGCATCAAGAAAAGAGCTGGGGGAAAGCCTCCTCCCAGACAGGAAGGTGGGCGGAGGCTATTGTCCCTTTACTGAACCCTCCTCCCACAGAGCCACAGAGTTGGTAGGCTGGTGCCATATCTGAGACTCCATCAACTTGGCTAATACTGTTTGCCCCACCCTGGAGATCCCCTGAGACTCCACCCCACACAATGCACAAGGCCCACCCAAGCTGTTAACACTGACTTTTCTGTATGAATGGCTGGTCCTGTCTCATGCTTTACAACATCCTAAATCCTCTCAAATAAACAACAGTTGGCCTCAATGAGACTCTAGCCCCATATCTCTTGCTAAGTGACCCCAAACCAAGCACTAGCAGTAGCCAGCCTAGATTCATGGCTTGGCTTCACCTGGGGATCTCCAAGCCCAGAAAAAGTAGCAGCCATCTCAGATTGCTTTATAGCTCATGCAGGGTGGCCCCAGGCAAAATGTAAGTGGGGGGTGACCTTAGCCTGTACTTCCCAGGAAATCACAGAGCCTGCACACCCAGTAGACTGCTACAGAGCACCACCACCCTACCCCTGCACAGCTGATCCTCCATGGAGGGTGGATGTTGGTGGCCAGTGGTCATAGCCAGTCATTGCAGCTGACTGACCTAGGTAAATCCCTCCCACTGACGTGCCAAAAGCAATCAAGGCTCAACTACAACAGGAGGGTGTTCTCGGCCCACATGAAGGGCATACTCCTAGTACCCAAGTTGGGTTATAGGGGAGGATGTACCAGTGGATCCTACAGGACAGCTACTATATTAGGCCACACTACCAGGAGAGGGTGTCATAGCAGCTCTACATAGTACATAGAGACAGACACAGGGAGACTGCCAAAATGAGGAGACAAAGAAGCATGGCCCAAATGAAAGAACAGATCAAAGCTCCAGAAAAAAAAAAAAATAGAGATAAATAATCTATCAGATTCAGAGTTCAAAACACTGGTTATAATGATGCCCAAGGACCTTAGTGAGAACCTCAAAGTGTAAAATAAGATCCAGTCAGAAATGAAGGATTCAGTAATGGAAATAAATAAAAACATTCAGGGAATCAACACAAGAGTGGATGAAGCCAAGAATCAATCAATGATTTGGAACATAAGGAAACAAAAAACAACCAATCCAAACAAGAAGAAAAAAGAAATTTAAAAAACAAGGATAGTGTAAGCAGCCCCTGGAGACAACTTCAAGTGATCCAAAACTTGGATCACAGGGGTGCCAGAAGGAGATGAAAAAAAGCAAGATATTGGAAATCTATTTGAAAAAACAATGATGGAAAACTTCCCTAATTTGGTGAAGGAAATAGACATGCAAGTCCAGGAAGCGTAGAGAGTCCCAAACAAGATGGATGCAAAGAGGCCCACTCCAAGACACATCATAATTAAAATGCCAAAGGTTAAAGATAGAGCATGCAAGCAAGAAGCAGCAAGAGAAAAGCAGAAAGTTACCTACAGGTAACTCCCATAAGACTGTCAGCTGATTTCTCAAAAGAAACTTTACAGGTTATAAGGGACTGGGAAGAAATATTCAAAGTCATGAAAAGCAAGGGCCTATAGCCAAGATTGCTGTACCCAGCAAAGCTATAATTTAGACTAGAAGGGTAGATAAAGAGCTTCCCAGACAAGAGAAAACTAAAGGAGTTCATCATCACCAAACCATTATTATATGAGATATTATAGGGACTTATAAAGAAAAAGATAAAATCTATGAACAATAAAATGGCAATAAATACATATCTATCAACAATTGAATCTAAAAAAGCAAACTAAGCAAACAAGAAGAACACAGACAGAATTGCGGATATGGAGAGTGTTTTCATGGTTGCCAGATGGGATGGCGGGTATAGGGTAACTGGTGAAGAGGTGAAGGGATTAAAAAGTACAAAGACGTAGTTACAGAATAGCCATGGGGATATAAAATACAGAATAGGAAATAGAGTAGCCAAAGAGCTTATTGTATGACATCGACATAAACAACGGTGAGGGCACTGCATGGAGTGGGGGCAAAGGAGGATATGTCAAGACAACTGTAAATCAATAAAGTATAATTAAAAAAGACTTAGAGAGGTTAAAAGAAAACTCAGTGTCATCTAACTGGGATTCAAACCTAGACTTGTTTATAATGTTGGATAAAGTTACATAAAATATGCAATTGAAGTAAACTACCTTCAAAGCAAAAGATAGAGCCAAGAATTTATCTAAACTCTGCTTTATGGATTATCACTTTCAGTTATGAGATTAAAAATTCCTTTAGGATGATTTTAATAATAAAAGAGTTTGGTTTTTTGTTGATTTTCTTCCCTTTTGACCATTTTCTGTTTATTATCTTGAAATTTTCAGGAATTTCTTATTGTGGAGTCACCGAGAGTAAATTTTCTGAAATAATGGAATTAACCAGCACTTAATTTTTTTTGCACTTTTTTCAAAAGAGAAAAAAAAACACATGACAAAAACTATACTGTCTCTCATGTTTTTCTATAAATTACAATAAGGATTTCTATACAAGAAGTTGCAATGCCAAAACTAGCTTAATTCAGATTGTATATGTCCATGTTATCCTTGATACATTGAAGAACAAAATAACCATGCCATGGTACAGCAAGATCCAGCATCATGGGTTTACATAAGTGATAGAGAGATTAGAGACTAAGGGTAAGTCAATATTAGAAAAAAGAAAAATGGCAACATTTCCGCTGCTTGGAGATTGGTGCTTGACATCTTGAGCTGTTCCTCATTTTTCCCCTTGATTTGGAGGTTGCGCAGCCATTTGTCCAAGCACTCCATGCTGTGGCTGATGGACTGACATGACCTTCCCTCAGATAATAATTGGTTTTGGCTTCCTGCCGGCTGACAGCCGCAAGCATAATTTAGAATCGGACTCCCAACAGTTGACTCCAAGTTTCCTTGATTTACTTTTTCCCAGAACAGTAGAATTTTTTGTTGTTATTCCTAAACTCATATTTCAAATAGTATATTGCAAGGTTAACCAGCATTAGCTCATAACTTTTAAGTCCTGTTGAACATTATAGAAGGGCTATAAAACAACACATGTATAAAAAAGATATTCTGATTGTTTTCCATGAATTAGCAGTACTTCTGAATTTCTACTGGGCATGAAAAATGCTCTCCAATTGCTCCTTGCCCTTGTCAGAACTACAGCAGTTATCAAAATGGATCCTGACACTCTGGTTTTCTGGAGTTTTAACTTGGCAGTCATATATATCCAGGTGCTAATTTTGGGTCTATTTATTATCCTTGTTCAAGTTTATGCTAGAAAACCCAACACAAATAACAGATATGACATGGCTAAACTGAAAGATCTCAAGTTCTAGGATCTGGGAGGAAGGGTTCGATGTACAATTGCAACCATACAGTCATTAGTTTTATATTAACATAGCCTTTCTCTTTATGCCAAAGCCAAAAGTCCTAATGATTCTTCCTGATGCAAAATTACCCATAGGTATATGGGTTTATTTCTGGACTCTCAATTCTGTTGCATTGATTTATAGAACTATTCTTATGCAAGCACTGCTCTTTTTATGACAGTAGCTTGTTAGTAAGTTTTGAAATTAAGAATTGTTAGTCACCCCCTCTAAGTTTGATCTTTTCTTCAAGGTCATTTTGGCTATCTTGGGCCCATGCTTTTTATATCGATTTTAGGATCAGCTTTTAATTTCTACATAAAAGCAAATTGGGATTTGTTAGTGACAAATTTGCGCATTTTCCTTTTCATAGATTATTAGAGATATGTGCAACTTTTCAAAGTATATTTTGCATTCATGTTTATGAGGTATGATGATCTGCCTAAACCTTTGCTTCAATTGATTCTGTCGAGTTTTGGTATCATAGCCATTAGGGCCTCATAAAACTTAGTGGGATATAACCCATCTCTTCTATTTTTTGATATTTTATCAGATTGGTAATGTTTCTTACTTTAAATGTTTAATAAAATTTACCAGTGAAACCATCTGATCTTTGAGCTTTCTGTTTTTTTTTCTTTCTAAAGATACTTTATTCATCTTTATACTGTGATTCATATTATCAGTTTTCTGTATGAACCATTATTACAAAGAAGTGAACGTCTCCCCAAGCTGCTGCTTCTTGGAGTTGCCATTGCCTCACTGCACCAAGACATCAAAGACCACCACGGAACCCCCCAAATCTCCTGTCCTCTGAGGCCCCGCTGAAAGGAGGAAGCACTGATGCGAGGGATGTTTAAATTCCCAGGCTCCGAGACCTCAGGAGAGGTATTACCCTTTACGTCCAAGAATTGGTCATAGAGAGAAGGGCACTAGAGTCAGCCCCTGACAGACCTGGGAAGAGGGCGAAGGTTCCTGGAGCTTTCTTTACGGAAAACTTTGGCAACATGTTCAAAATACTAATACATATGGGGCTATTCCAATTTTATATTTTGTCTTCATTTTGTAAGTTTTTTTTTTTCAGGAAATTTGTTCATTGCATTTAAGTTTGAATAAATCAGCATAAAGTGTTTTGTACTCTCTTATCCTTTTCACATCACTGTGCTCCGTGGTGCTGTCCTACTTTATTCGTGATACTGATAATTTATGGCCTGAACCTTATATCAAAGTTTCTAAGGCTTTTATTAATTATATTTAGTTACACTCCAATCTTTACTGATGTTGCTATGCTCCTCTCAAGCACAAATTTCGTCCTGTTTCTCAAGTACTCTCTGGCTTAAAAACTTTCGGATCGTTTACATGTGCCATAGGATAATATTACATATCCTCAGCATGACTTAATTTACCTTTAGCCTGTTTCCTCTTTGCTTTTCCTCTGTAATTATACCACTGTTGTCAGATTCCTGAATTTCCTAAGATGTTTCACAATACCTGTCTCCACTTATGAATCTTCCTCTTTGTGCACTGTCAGTTTAGAGATATATTCTCTATTCTTCCATCCTACTAAATCCAACAGGTGAATCCTTCCCTACATTCCAAGTTTCTCTGAAATATCATCTTCCTGATAATTTCTTCTGAACTATGTGTAGCCAATCGCATTGTCACATCTGCATGCCATACCACACTCCGACTGCTAACAGAGAACCTATCACTTTACTGTTCACTTGTCTATCATCCTCATTAGCCAGCCATACACTGGAAGATAAGAACTGCATTCAACTCGGCTTTTTACCCCTGTTTCTTAAGTATACTTAGTATGGTGGTTTGAATTGAATGCTCAGAAAGTGTTTTCTGAATGAATAAATAGGAAGATGTTGTAGTCAATAATTAACTACCTTTTTTTTTTTCATCAGGATGGACTTAAGAAACTTGATTTTCCTTTGATCAGAGGGGAACATGTTTGATCACTTCAAGATTCAGGTTATTTAAGTGCCTAGGTCTGGAATATCATCAATTATCATAGAAGAGGAGGCAGCATGGTGAAATATATCAGGAAGTTTAAAGAATGTCACTAGAAGTGACAGCCATCACTGCTACTTACATGTCACTAGAAGTGCAATTCTACTATGTCCCAAAAGGAAGAGAGCTAGAATATTGTAGAACAGAACTATTACCACAAAATCACTACCTACCACATTAGCCCATGTGCTCCTTAATGGCATAAAATACATTCTATTAATCTGTGGGCAATATTTTTAAAAATATGCACTTTTAAAGAATTAAAGCAGTACTGGGGTGGGAGGAGTGGGGGGCGGAAAATGCAGACAACTGTAATTGAACAACAGTAAATTTTTAAAAAAGAAAGCAGTAATTTAAGCAGTAAATATTTTTAAGAGGAGTGAATAAATGATCTCATATTAATGTTAAACAGTAATGCAAATAATGGTGGTGATTTCAGAAAAAAACATATCAATAAAATAAACTAGTTCAGAAATCTTCATTTAACTAAAATGTTTTGTTGACTCATTTCCTTTTGATTTGCCATTTTCTTAAATCTCAGAAGTTTCAACCTAGAAAACATTATTATTATCTGGAACCTCTTCTGTAGAGTGTAATAAAAATAATCCTTGGGTTTTTGCCAAAACTCTTCCTGTTATTATTCTATTTTCAAATGGTTTAACTCGCTATGGAAGAACACTGTCATTTACAGACATTAATCACGTGGGGTGGTTTAATAGCACCTTTTTTTTATGTATAATTAGATGTCATGTTTTACACCATGCTAATTTTCTTCAGTGTATATGTTTTAATCCTTTTCCATCCTCACTGAATGAACACAAACCTTCCTCTGAGCTAACATAACCTTTGTGCATCCCATTATGTATCTGTAGAAGAATTACTGTTAATACATTCCAGTTTTGGATTGGAATCCTTCCAATGGTTGTCAGGCCTATATTATAGGCCCCAATGAATGAGTCATGAGTGGTAGAACATTATTAAAAATGGTATGAAATATATTTCAAAGTATTAAGCTTAAACACTGATGATGTAAAATTACTGTGTTGTGACAACAATCTTCCTGATTTAAAACCCTAAAGATTTTTAAGTTTTCCACCAGATATGAAAAGTACAATAAAAAAGAAAATTACAAAATTTTTCTTAAATGTCTCATGTGAGATTCCTAAGTTAAAACACAGGAATACAAGCAAGAAAAGTATCTAAACATTTTTACCCAAGTGAACAAGGTTCTGTAAGATTCTCTTCCTTCTGATATTTTATTTCAGTAATTTAAAATTAAAATGACATACCTGTAACATAATTTCTGATCCTTGTGCTGAAATAATCAGGCTGCACACAAAACCAGTGATGACATAAAGAGCATTATGATTTTTGTCTCTTTGCATTTTTACTTTTAACTATTTAGAGGTAAGTTATAGGTGGTTCATTCAGTGCAGGTAAAAATAGGACAATAAAAGTTCCTTATTCTTACCTAATAGAGTTCTGTTCCCCATTCAACAACATGAGTACCTTTCTCCCTGGGGTCAAGATGGGAGAGCAAGGACATAACACGAATAATACGCTTGAACAAAGAGACACAGATGAAATTTACCTCTCAATATTTAGGGAACAGATATTATTTTCAAGCAAAATATGGATATTCAGAAACACTGACTTAAATAGTCCAAAATTAAACTCATTAAATTTTAATGAACATTGCATAGAATATATTCTCCAAATATAATTTATTAAAACTGAAAACCACAGGTAAGAACATCAATTTTATAAATCCCAATATATTGGAAACTACAAATTGTATTAGAAAGTACCTTCCAAATTAAAAATAAAAATATGACAAAGGTTAAAATATGATTAGGATTAAACATTAAGGCCAAAGTCTGTGAGATAGAATTAAATTTTTACATTATACATTATATACAAAATGACTCCTTTACATTTATCAGAAAATAAATTACTAAAGTAAGAATGAAGAGCTAAGTATTTTTGCTGGAGCAACTGGACAAATGTCAAAACAATAAAAAGGAAAATAATAAATAGGGAAGCTTATATAAAAGTATGAACAAAACTATATAACACTTAATAAAGAGAAATAAAGAAATGGGGTCTTTGAAAAAATTAACTGGTGACTAATAACATACAAAAGTATCTTATCAAAACTGATCATTACATAATATAAAATATGCAATAAATAAATACATAAGAAGTACTAATCCAGAGCAAACAATTTGACAGAAGAGTAAAATATCACCAACTACACAGTAATAAATTTGGTATTATTTGGCCAAATATATAAATTTCTAGAACAGAAAAACATGTCCTGAGTTATTAAAAAGAATTGGACACTTTCAAAGAGAGATCAATAATCTTTAAAGAAATTGAAATAATCAAAGAATACCTCTCTACATCAGATAAAACATACAGATAATTTTTCAAGGATGTTTTTCTCAAACATTCAAGAAATAGAAGCTTTGTGGAAAGTTGATCCATTTATTTTAAAAGATTCAACAATAAAATTATAAGCCAATCAGTCTCATTATAATGGACATAAACATTCTAAAAAAAGAGTATTTATAAACTCTAACTGCATAGTACATCAGTATCAAAACCATTTCATACCAGAAATATAAGAATGATTCAGCATCAGATCTCTACCAGTAAAAATAATATTAATAATATAAAAGATAGCATCTTATGATTATCTGATATTTTTAAGAAAAATATAATATTGGTTTTCTCTTTCTAACAATTTTCAGGGAACTAAAATATTAGAACTCAATGAACTGATAAAACAGTTGATAGAGCAAACATCCTAAAGTTAACAGAAAAGTACAGTTATTTCTAATAGTATTCAGGGATATTACGGTCTATTTCATAGGTTGAAATACCCAAAATTCATATGTTGAAATCCCAACCCCTACAGGAGATGCCTTTGTGAGGTGCTTAAATCATGAGACTGAAACCTGATGAAAGAGGCTCCAGAGAGATCCATAACCCCTTTTACTGATACCATGTTGAAGGAGAACCATACCTCTCACCATGGGAAATGTAGCCCAACTTTCATGTTTAAAAGCTCCAGTGGAACATAGGACAGAAAGCAGGCCCCACGTGTGTGACAACGGGATTTCCTGTGGGAAATCAGGTAGCATATTTCCTGGAGTTAAGGCTTGCTTCTGCTAAAAAACTCTCTCACCCTGGATCAAAAGAACATATGCAAATGTATGCCTAGTTTCCTTAGACAGGTGCTAATCCTTTTGAGTTCACCCCAAACCTGTTGTCTTTTCATTTGCATACCTCTCCTTTGAAGTGCCTTCCTGGCTGTCTATCACCTAATGTGAACTTATGTGTAGTAAATGAAGACCACTCTGAGGTAATGTATCAAGGAAAAACAACAAAAGCCTGTCAAGGCAGGTGTCGGGGTGCGCTCTCCTCTGGAGGGCCTGCTCTCGGGCCCTCTCGCCCTCTCCGGTCCACTCACGGGCCCCCTTGCTCTCTCTCTAGCCTGCTCCTGGACCCTCGCTCTCCGGCCCACTCTCGGGCCATTTCTATTGGCCTATCTCTGAGGTCCCGTAGTTCCGGCTCTTCTAGTCCTATGTACTCCATGTGAGTTTATTCACACACCTGCCATAGCATACGAATTCTGCGGGATGGGATTCACGACACCATGTGAACACACATAGAAAAAAAGTCTTCTGTGAGTCAGGAAGGCAGCCCTCACCTGACCATGCTCATGCCCTGCTCTCAGGTGTCCAGGTCCAGAATGGTGAGCAATCAACTTCTGCTGTTTATAAGCCACCCAGTCTGTGGCATTTTGTTACAGTGACCCAAATGCCAAGGGGCATGACAAGAAGTCACCCTGAAGTACACGAATCTACTTTAAAACTGTAAGTGGCAAAAACTAACATAGTGAACATGTTATTCCTCCCCAAAATAACCTACAAATTCAGTGCACTAACTATAAAAAGCTTAGTGGTTTTTTTAATGAAATAAAACAAATTTTTGAAGGAACAAAGTTCTATAAAGAACTAAGTCAAGCTTGAAAAAAGACAAGGAGAAAGGAAGAACATATTCTATAAAATATTTAAACTCATTTTGATACAACTGAATTTTTACAGATGTGTGATGTTGGTAGAAGAACAGAAAAGTAAAAGAATGGAACAGACAATATATGGACATTTTATAGATGATAAATGTAATACCAACCAACCATGTGGAAATAATGTATGGACTAGTCAATGGTGTTAGGGAAAAACTGGGCTGCATCTTTATGATGTAAATAAAAAATAATAAACTGGTTTGCTACTTTATATTATTTATAAACTGTGGTCCTAATGGATAGATGAAAACTAAGACCTTTTAGAGATGAATTAAAGCCAGAAAATTATTCAACTATGACAGTGTTGGCAGGGCGGTGGGGGGAGGACTATTAGCAACAAAAGGAGGAGACTATACCTTTGACCAAAGGGAAATGTCTTCTTAAAGAATACGCAAAAATGTACATTTACACAATGGGACACTACACAGCAGAAAGAGAGAAGGGATTCCTACCTTTTGCAACACATTAGATGGAACTGGAGAATATCATGCTAATAAGCCAGTCAGTGAAAGATGAATACAATATGATCTCTCTTATAAGAGGAATCTAATGAACAAAATAAACTAACAAGCAAAGTAGAACCAGAGACAAGCAAACATGGAACAGACTGAGAGCTGCCAGAGTAGAGGGAGAGAAATAGTGGTGCAAAGAAGAAAAAAGGACTGGCCAAAGAACACGTATGAATGAGATGTGCACTTGGACAATGGTGTGGGGATTGACTATGGGAGTGGGCGGTAGGCTTGGTGGAGTACAGAAGAGTGGGAAAAACTGAGACAACTGTAATAGAAAGACAATAATAACAAATTAAATTTAAAAGCAAAATAAACGAATATGCAAAAAGCACAAAACATAAAGCAAAATGTTGATATATGTAACTACATAAGTAAGGATTTCAGTTCAATTAAAGGGCATGATAGATAAAGTCAAGAGATAACTGCCAACTTGAAAAAAATTTACAAAACTAAACCAATGTAGGATTTCTATTAAATTGAATCATATTAAATTGCCATATCAGTTAGAATCTACTCAACAAACCCCCCCCCCAAAAAAAGCAAAAATTAGAAAGCAACATAACATTAACTATTAGCTAGGTTGTACAGAGCAAGAACCAAAGTTTTGCTGGCAGGAGTGGAATTATATTGGTAAAGGCATTTTGGAAATTGTTATTGAAATTTAGGATACATATACAAAATGAATCAGTGATCTTTCTCCTGGGTGTAAGTCCTAGAAAAATCCTAAGAAAGTATGTAAGGACAGGTGCAGATAAATAATATCATCAAGATATTGTCATAGCAGAGAGTTTGATGAAACTTCGTTTTCCATAGCTTGGAAATGGATAAATAATTAAATATGGTAGATATACATTATGCAAAGCTTCTGTAAAATGCAACAGTAGAAACAATAAAGAAGTACATACAGCAAAATTGATAGAGCTTAAAAGTAAAGCGCTGAATGAGAAAAGTAGGGAAGTAAATAATTTTTTTTACACAATACTATTTACTATTAAATGGAAAATACTGAAATTAATCAACAACATATACTTACAAATAACTCCACCTAGTATACAAGATGTGCTCCTATGCAGGGCACTTTTGCAAACCATTTGAGTGATTTAATCACAGTAGACTAGGTAATTCCTAGGAACCCTTTCATTTAGAAAAAATTAAATTGAGTAGACAAATTTTCACTGAGAAAAACTACATTGAATGGATAATATTTTTAGAAGTCTGATTAAAGGTATTAGAGGGATATCAAGGCAGAAAAAGATTATGGTGCCTTAAACTTGGCAGGTCATAGACAGCTATTAGTATAACCAAATAATCAACTGGACAAACAGTGAGGAGTACAAATACTGGGATTTAAAACCTTAGAAATGTCTGCATACAGGATAGCAGATTTCATTCTATGTTTTGGAGAAGGAGCTCTGGTCACCCCACGTTGGCATGAACCCACTCGGGCTCCAATCTGTCCCAAGAAATGCCAGAGAGCTCTCCCCCAACAGATACAGGGCTACAGACTGAGGAACGATGTATGCTGTCCCTAGGCCAGGTGAGTCTGCAAAGACAACCAGATTTTCAAACAAGTCACAACCACAATGGTCACCCCTCAGCGCAATCCTGCGATTACAGGCAGCAAGCTCTGAAAATCTCGGTAGCTCCTTGCATCGAGGGGTACTCTAAACAGCACTCGGATTACTCTAACAAAATTTCTAAAAGAAATTTTCTCAGTAAGAGCAAAAAGTTATACTAAAATCTCACCAAATGGATCCTATATAGAAAATGAAATGCCTCTGCTAGATAGAATATAACCAAAGTCCTCTTCTCCCATCTAGTGACAAATTTAGATAATGCAGACTTGAACTGAAGTGACTGTTAAGTACAGACTGTTATAAACTAGGATAAACATCATACTTTAAAAGTTCAACCAAGAAGGATGCAGTCAGAGATGTCACAATAATTTTATCTCTAAAATACACTACTATAATCAATTCTCAGCAAATGTTTGCCTAACAATGGATATGCCAGAAGTTGTTTACAACAAATCATTGAAAATGTTGGCAGGAACCACAAAGACCTGATTTGGAGAAACAAATCTGGAATCTCAATGTAATGCATACACTTTCTTTTCACCCAGTTATTCATATCTTTTTATCATTTTATCCTATTTTATTATTTTTATTCATATTATTTCATCATTTTATTTTTTTAAATAAAGGTCTTGCTGAAGATAAACTCTGTGTGGAAGAGTCTAGTGGATTGCTCTCAAATAACTAAATGTAGAGCTTTCTTGGCAAGATTGCTATTGCTCTTGTCAATTCTTCCATATCTTCTGAATCTCTATGAAAATGAGAGTCTTGGTGCAGAATTTAGGCTTTGTCCAAACAGTCACTCTAATTAAGCGGAGCCATTTGATCTAACAATTCCCTATCATTAAAAAATAAATAATGTGCACTAACAGTAATATAAGTATGGAAGGATACTTTTCATAATGGTTTTATAATTATAAAAAATTAAAAGTTAAACAATAATCAGTAGCTAGTAAATAATTAGACTTTCCATATAATTAAGTCACAGGAATATATATTTTTATATAACATGGGAAATTATTTTGATATGTTTAAGTATATATTAAAATACATGTATGGAGATGTTTATGCATATAAAATATATGTATGAACATATATAATATGTAAAATTTTAACTGAGTGGCACATATTTGTATAACAAAGGAAAAAGTAAACATGTCATGATATTAATACCCTGATTTTGTCTAAGTTGTGTTATTATGAGTTTGGATTTTGGGGTACTTATATTTTCTAGTTTTTCAATAACTGCTATATACTAATTTTAGATTTGAAAAAAAAAACAAGGCAACTTGCATGCCATCTTTTGCAATCAATCTACTTTATAGAAGATGAAAATTACGATCCAAAGTCAGACAGCCAATCAACGCAACCAGTACTTGAACTCAGTGCTCTATGGGTTTTTACAGTCAAAACCAGGTTTTAAACCCCAAAATTAAGATGTCTGACTTTGTGATCTTCTTTTGCATTCATTTACAATTTGACTTACTTTTCCCCCCTCAAACAGTAACACGTATTGCTCATTTCTGCACCCAGCAGCTGCTGTTCAGAGGATGAAATAAACACTGTGACTCACAACCTTTCATGAGTCCCTCAGTCATCAGACATCGATATCTCTTAGGAATCCTACAAGCTTAAATCAAACGCAGTCGCCTGGAAGGGAAAGCCCTCTGGAGACACTCCCCCGGCTTTGAGATCTGTGTTTCTCAATCATTTGAGGCGTTGTCAAAGGTAGAGTGTAAAACAGTTGAAAACCCACTTGCTGTAAATGTATTATTTATGAAAGAGCATGTGTAATTTGAAAAAAGTGAATGAATTTAATGTACATACAAAAATTGAATAATTTAATGAATAATTTAATGTACATACAAAAGAAAATGGTAAACTATTTTTCCTATCATAACCATTATTAAACTGAGAACTATGAAATGAACTGACAGGGCTGGAAGGACAAAGAAGAATTTATCATTCTTCTCCTAATAAAGGGAATCTTTTAATTTTGTTTCAGTACTTTATGTTATTGGTTCTAAATGTGTGTTAGTAATTGTACTCACAGTTTTCAGAAGTACCTCTATTTTGATATAAAACCTTCCCTTAGGCTAGGACTACAGATGCTAGAGTTGAGAGGCCCCACAAGATACAGCCTGTTCTCAATTTCTAGTTGAAGGCAAGTAATATAATAGTACAACATTTTGTAGATGAGATAACTTAAGTCCATAAAAATCAAGTGAAATACTTATCAAAAATAAGTGGAGAGAAGAATACCAGAACCGATATCTCCTGCCATCTCCCAAATTATTGGTTATGCCATTATATGCTGTTTGATATTTTTAAAACTATACATCTTCAAAACTAAGAGTAGAATTTTGATAATGAGGATGAATTGAATTAGGATGGAGAAAAGATGTAAAGAATCCAGATTGTACTATTTTTCTAACAATATGAATTTTATAATTATATTCTACATTATATAATTTAATAGTGTGCTCCTGTCTAGATGGTCTAAATTATTAACAGTTATGCAGAGGTGGAAAGGATTGTAATGTGGGTGGAAAAAAAAAAAAAGCCAGGAGCTCGCAGGTATAAATTTATCATACAAAAGTATTAAGTTTTCCGATTGTATCCAGGCTTATAGAAGAAATATGAGTAAGCTGGAATGAGAAAGCAATAAAAAATATACTTGCAAAGATATTGAGACCTAAAAAGTGACTCTTGTGGTCACAGGCCTGGTGGCAGGAAGCTGGAGAACATAGTCAAGAAAGGAAGCAGCTAACTGTAATGATAGAGTTTAACCACGAATAAAGGTACTGCATTTTCCCAGTAATGTTTACAATGATCAGTTCTATGTAATAAAAATGAGACCGATGTATTTTCTAAAGAGATCATAAAACTAATCCTATGTGCCATATGTATCACACATACTATAATTTATGACTGCATCTGTAATTCTTCCAATTCTGATTGAGCATACACAATATACCTATACCTACTGCAACCGTCATAGGATATAAAGAGGTAAACAAAAAAGATATATCCTCTATGTTTGTAGAACTTTCTAAAAAGGGACAGATACCAAACTAATAATCATACAACTGAGAAGTAACAAGAAAGAAGTGCTCTGAAGGGAACAAACTGCTTACTATGAGACAGTACAAGAGGGAAACCAAATTTACATTCATAAGAGTAGGTGCCTAAGAACTGAGAAGAAATTAGCTTGCAAAGAGTGTATGTATGTGTGGGCAAGTGTATACAAGTGTGTGATAAAGTGGGTGGAAACAGCAGCATTGTGTAAGGGGACCTCGCTCAAGGAGCTAGAAGATTGTCTGCTGGGGAAAGAAGCTGGGATTCCGAGTGTTTTCAGGCTAAAACAATAAACAGAGACTGGATTAGGCGAGACCTTGTAGACCATATATGAATTGTTTAATGCTAATCCAATTAAATAGGAATTAAGTGAAATTTTTAAAAGAAGAGTTAATCTAATTCATAGCATACTAACTACAGCAGTGCACATACAGATTTATCTTAGACTGTAACTGCGGCCAACTGCTAAGACCTCTCCTTTAATGGGTGCCCTGCCCTTTAAGACAATCTGTTTGCAGTATGTTCTCAAATCATAACCTGTGACTTGCCACTCCAAAATCTTAGGAAAGTTATTCATAACATCTTAACATTATGTCTTTGTTCTTCCTAACAGAAAAAAAAAAAAGCAAAGACTAACTCTCCCTATCCACCTTTCAAGTTTAAATCCCCTAACTCAGTCCAAGGAGCAAGACAGACCCAAGGCATTTGTAAGCTTCCCATCTTCTCAGGTGGTGCCATCTCCACCGATCAACCTTTCTTTGCTCCAAATGCTGATGTTTTGGATTTTGGCTTTGTGAAGCAACAGGTACATGAAACAGATATTAATAATAAGGGCAGAATCAAAATCTTTGGTGGGTAAGCAAATCACTAAGACATTTGTAAGTATGCAGTCACCCTCAACTTGACTTAAGGAAAAGGGAACCAACACAGACCTGAGATACTCCTCACTATCTGCCGTGGAACCAGGCCCCAAGAAGCTTCGACTCCGCATTTTTATTGGCGATTTCAGTGCTGTTCTGCATCTTTTGCCCTCTGAGAAGAGGTGTTTCACTGCTGATTATTAATAGGCAGATCCACAATTGAACATAACTATTTGTCTTTGAAACAGTTCTAGTTAACATCCAAAATCAAAGCAGATATCCAGACAAAAGTTACTTTTTCCAGGTGTTTTCTCTCAATTCCATTCATACTGGAAATAGGAAAGGAGCTGGCTGATGAATCTACCATTAATTTAGAAATCCAGGAAGATGCATTTCTTCAATTTATACCTATAAAATACTCTTAAAGTTTGTTGAAGACCACTCCAGTATTGTAATGCAATTGTTGCTTTTAACTTGCTAAAAGTAAAGGGATTTTAATTGTATGTTAGAAATCAGATTAATCAATAGTTTCTTAAAACTATTATTTTAGTATTGATACAGGTATGGACAAAAGTAAATTTACAGTAGACAGAAGACAAATAATACAAAAATAATACAATAGTAATAAATAAATAATACAAAATAAACTGTTTCGCATACTCCTAACTGTAAACCTACTTTTGTCCACCTTTGTATATTGACTGTTATTTCATCTGCATTCTTATATTGAAAATTATATTAAATCTAGTGCAAATATAATAGCTTAAAATCCTATCAAGGCAGGAAAGTCGTTTACCACAGGCTATTTGAATATTCTATTCTTAGAGTTCTCATCCACACAGCTTAATCAATCCAACATTGATTCAGTGGGTGTCATCTCACATCACTCAGAGCTATGTATGGGTCATTGTCCCTAGCATGTAAGACTCATTTTATAGGGTGAACAATAACTTTAAAACAAGCAGTAAGTATCACACAATTTTTACCTAAGCTAAGACTGCTGTATAGAACACACTCAACAATTAACAATTTTTTAACTGAAGATTTCCTGTAATGCTTAAAATTTTAGGAAACACTAATAAACTAAAATAAACAAATTAAAAGAAGGATTTATTCCTCTGTAGACGATCCATTTGTAGACTACACTATCCATTTAAAATGAGTTTTAGAAATTCATATAAACACAAATATAGAACTTTACAAAATAACTCATTCCAAAAAAGGCTCTCAAACACCTAGTTATCTTAGACTCCTAACATTTATTCTTACAAATCTGTCTTTTTAATATATCGTGTAAATACTGGGTAGTGATTATGAAAAGCAGTTTCACCTATGCCCCTCAGGTTATGCATTATTTGTATCTAATGTAAAACTCACACCAACCTAAGGAAGAGAGAAATACAGTTGTCAGGCCAGTAGTGCTAAAAGTACCAAGATACCAGAGAAAGAGCTATGTGAGGTGAGACTATCAAGAGCAGGAATATTGTCAGAAAGTGGTACAGATAAAGGATCAATCCAATGCCAATGAAGCATAATGATGTAAATATAATTATATGTATGTATGTGAAGACTTAAAGATTTAGAGTTGGCTTTGGACTTACTGGAGAAACCTAGCAGTAGGAAAAACACCAACTTAGGAACCAATCATGAGACTACTATTCCAGGTCTAAGGCTGAGACTATTTGGAGTTTAAGCTAAGCTACTCATTTAAGGTAGTTTGGTCCAGAATCTACACCCATCAGACTAGTGACTTGCATCTGACATCTTGTTCTTGGATATAAGAAGCTAGACAGGTAGATGAAGTCTGATGTGAAAAAAAATAAAGCCAAAAGCTTTCATCAGATTCTAACAGGTCTATGACTCCCGAATGCTTAAGAATCACTTGATTATATGATTAAATAGTTTCTTTCATTCCTCATATTCGATGGATCAACCAGATAAAACAAAGACCAGACTAACGATAGAAACACTATTCACACTTTTAGCTTTATTGCGGTGAAATCACTGATGATAAACACTGCATAATAAACCAAAAGCAGGATGTTTAGAGCTCATTCACAACCTGTGTGAACTATGTAAAGGAGTGGAAATGTGCCATTCCAGAATTGACTCTTTGCTGCTATTCTACAAAAAAATTCAGTTCAATAAATTTTATGTTTTTATTAATAACAGAAAATGTACAATGTGTCATAGGTCCGACCAATTTAAAATATGCAAATAATAGGCATTCCATGTTGGTCCCAGCAGATGTTTAACAGAACTTCAGCTTTCAGTTACATTTTGTCAGGAAGCTAAACAAGATTTGTAAATGCCTAAGAGAGTTTAATCAAGTCTATGCTCGCCAGCATTCTAGGAGTCTGTCTCTGTCCTCATTTTAAGGCATCAGTTCTCACATGACTCTTTGAATAGTGGTTTCCTTTAAGACAGGGGTGTCAAACTCATTTTCACCGGGGGCCATATCAGCCTCGCGGTTGTCTTCAAAGGACCAAATGCAAGTTTAGGACTGTATAAATGTAACTACTCCTTAACAGATACGTGAGAGCTTGGGGCTGTCACCGGGTAAAAACAAGGTGCCGGGCCAGATTCGTCCCGCAGGCCTGGTGTTTGCTGTCTGTGCTTTAAGAGCTATTTGACTACTTGGATGAGGTCCTAAACTCAGTGATGGTTGTCCAAACTTACCCAGTGACTAGTTCTGAAGTTTAGAAATTCTGCAAAATGATTTCTAAGCAAACATCTACTAAAAAAAATCTGTCATTTTCCTAATTTGTAAATAGAATTGATAGCAAATTACTTCAGCATAATTTTCAGATATTACCTGCTCCTTTCACATCTTCAAAATGTACTTACTTCATACAACTTACAGGACTCATAAATTATGGAATCAGTTGCTGCCTCAGGTGATAAGAAAAGGAAGGGGTTTGATCACTACTACTATTTCACCTCTAGCTGTTCACTTATATATGATTATAAAAAATACTATTTTATGAGACAACATGAAATACATATTCCTCAATCTAGATGAAATTTGCTTTTTAACAATCATCTACATGAGATGGTTTTCCTGAGATATCCAAATGAAACTTTAGATACTAAACATTGGACTATTATTATTTTTCAACTACATTTTAACCATTTTTTGATTGGCCTTTATTTTTGTATATCTGCTTGACCCACAAACAAGGTCATTTCTTTTCTCCTTGAACTTTCTTTCAGGACTCTTATATTAATACATCTATATATTGCCTTGATCATAATATGTGATCTACTTACTTCAGGGAAAGCTATGTATAGCCACATGTTAGAGAAATCCATGCCTTACCAGCCGAGCTGGATCAGGTGCCCTGCTTCCAGGACATCACTGTTCATCAGGTACACACATTTCTCACACTGTGCCAAGACAAATTATAAAACACATTCTGCAACCAATGGCCTTGCAGCAAAAATAACCTCTTGACTCTGAATTACTGCATTAGAGTTTTAAGAACTGTGAAGGTGACTTCTTCCATCAGTAAAAGGGCATTTAATGCAGGCTATGTTTTCTCTCAGAGAATTAAAGGTACTGAAAGAGGAAAAGTTAAGAGGAGAAATGCTGCTTTAAGAATAAAGAGGATATTATCCAGGTGCTGTTTTTAGTAAAACATTTACCTTCACACTATAATATTCTGTTTATGAAATAAAGAAATAGGCTCCTTAGTCATAATCTGATGTCATTAATATGAAATGCAAGGTGCTCGGGAATGCCCTGATCAGCTCCTAGAGATTCAGTTTCTTTTGCTGTTTCATGCTCATAAACATTGATGTATATTCTATGCTTGTGTGTGTTCATGCATCTGTCTCAGTTTAATGGAAGAAGGAACACAAATTCTTTTCAGTTCCTCTAACATAGCATTTTACATCTTTCACATTCTCTTCTCCTACTCCTTAAATCTTCAGTAGCCCTGTTCTACCTGGTCTACACGTAAACATGAGCACCTTTCAAGACTCACCACAAATGTTACCCTTTCTAGGAAGGATTTTTTTTACCTCTTACTCATTGTGTCCCTGAATAAAATGGAACCACTCATTTACCCACAATGCTATCACAACAGTTTCAAGTTGTTAAAGCCCTCATGTGCATGCGTGCCTCTCCCTAACTAGAACAAAAACACCTGAAGTCGAGTGTACTTCATTATTGGGTCTCAGAGCCTATCATGATGTCCGACGTAGAGCTGGTATTCCATAACTCTAGAATAAATACAATGTCATCAAATTGCCATTATAGGCAACTGGGTTTTCCTCATAAATTTTCTTTTTACTATTTCTATATAGGTGGAAAGACCTTGAAATAACCTAGTTCTACACTTTAATCTTACATTTTAAAAAAAGAAAAACTGAGGCCAAACGTTTTAAGTAAATTGTTTAAAGATAAAACTAGTGATTCACTGTGATTAGAACCTACAACCATTCACTTCCATGTCTATGATTGCTGTAACATCACATTTCCTCTCCACAAGAGAGTACCTTTGGATGATCTCTAAAAGGCCACGGCTCCGACAATTCCTTTTATGGTCATTTTGTAGAAGTAATAATTCTAATACTAAAATATCAAATCAGATTTTCTTTTTTTTTGAGAGAGAGGGATTATTGGACAGAAAGTAACAGTCTAATATTTATAAAATAAATGAAACTATGGTACATTGACACAATAGAAGACTATGAAGAAGAAAGAAAAAACAAAGTCCTACCCTTCGTGACAGCATGGATGGAGCTGGAGAGCATTATGCTAAGTGATAACCCAGGCAGTGAAAGACAAATACCATATGACCTCACCTGTAAGTGGAACCTAATCAACAAAACAAACAAGCGAGAAAAATAGAACCAGAGACACTGAAATAAAGAACAAACTGACAGTAGCCAGAGAGTAGCAGGGAGGGAGAACCCGGGGGAAGAGGGGAGAGGGTCATTAAGGAACTTGATTAAAGGACACATGACAAAGATGGTGGGGGAAGGATTAAATATGGAAGGTGGGGAGTGGGTAGAGCAAGGGAGAGTAATGGGAAAAATGGGAACAACTGTAATTGAACAACAATTTTTAAAAAAAGATGTCTAATCCTTGGCCTTTGAATGCAGGAAAGTTGCCAGTTAGCCAGTGTAGGATAAAAATTCTGCCTTATGGTTTGTATTCCAGTTCATTTTTCCCCCGAGCCATAACAAGAATGTCTGGGAAAGATAATTTAGATATAATTTCTTATAAAGGAATGGCTCATGATACCCTATAGGTATCAATCATACTTGCTTACAAAAGGTTGTTTGCTATTTATCATTATGTATTATAACAATAAAATTTTAGAAGTATATGCTTTATGCAAGATTTCACAAGCACTTTAAAATTTCTGGGTTTTCTCTAGTTTTTTTTTTAAATATTATAACTTTTTGATATTTTCTTATATCCTACTCTTTGGATATAGTTTTTGTTTTGGTAAAGCTTATTTGTGAGTCCATTATTGAAAATTCCATTTAAAATTATTGTATCAACTTAGGAAATTTAGACTAAGTAAAATGGACTTTTATAGCTCTGTTCTAGTAATTCATTTATATTTATATTTTCTTAAATAATTTCTGCCCAGAGATGTGGGGAGTAATTAAGTTATTAAACTTAAATCAAGAAATATTACTATAATATTCATTATAAAATATGATAATAAATGACTTTCTCTAAGAAACATACAGAACGCAAAAATATATAATTTGGTATATAATTATATATATTTTGGTCCTTCAAAATTTAGAGATGATTGAGAGACAGCAGCATATAGAAGAGAATGGAGTTGCCAAAATTCAACAGAGGAAAATGATTCACTAAGAAAAATAGTTAAACTTTAAATAGCATGTTCAAATGCACATTTAGCTGCATAAAATGTATACACACATATTTATACACACATTTGTACATTCTTATACACAAATTTACATACCCATAAATTTTAGTATGAAGTATGACTGTACTTAAAAATGAAGAATACTGTTTTACATAGTTTATATGAAGTTTCAAATATTGGTAATTTCCTATGTGATTTTCTTAATATATATATAGTATAATGTAATATAAGATAACATAATGTCATCTTTTTAGGGAAATTTTATATTTATCTATAGTTGAATTAAAAATATCTTGGTTATATATCAATCAGCATTCTCAAAGATTGCTCTCCAAATATAGTCTAGGATATTAATTCAGTTACCTACTGTATAAATTCCTAGTCAATTTAAATTAAAAAGAAAACATAGTTAAAGCATTTACCTTTTAATACTGTGCAGCCCAATATGATAGCCTCTAGCCAAGTGTGTCATTTAACTTTAATTTAAATTAATAAAAATTGAATAAAATTAAAAGCCAATTTTCTGATTTGAATTAGTCACATTTACAGATATAGAATATCCTCATTCATTCTATTGAGTAGTTCTGGTCTAATCAGAGAGATACATGCCAACAATTAATTACCGTATAATATGACATAAATATTACAAGCAGGTATGAGGTGCTGTAGTAGTAAAGAAAAGGCACTAATTAACATTGAATAAAGCGGATGAATAACTTCAAGAATAACTTCAGAGGACAGATAAGGTTAAAATTTAAAAAGAAGAATAGAAATGTAAATCAATCTTTGTTTTAGGTTCTATGTTGTACAGAAATGGCAGAACATCGATACTCTGTATTGATCTAGATTTTGCTCTTTTAGGAATAAAGGACAATTCTTTAGTGGAGAGAAGGAAAAGGCATATAAATTATGCCAAAATTTCACCGACATTGTTACAATAAAACATGTCATTGGCAGAAGCCTATTACCATGGTAACACAACATAAGTTGACCCTGTTTTGCCTTTTTGTGTGTGACACCTTCTCAGAGAAAATATTATGTCAAATTAACAAACCAACACAAATAATTTTTCCTGGTATCAAAATGTTACATAGTATATAAGAACTATATATTTTACTATATATTTCTAAAATCTGCTTTATAGCATCACATGGAACAGGGAAATAATGCTCTCCAAAACAATGTGCTTCAATTATGTCTGCTTTGGTTAATAAAACATATGAATGGAAAACATAATTTAAAAAAATTAAGACAATTACTTTCTTTCCCATTACAAAAAGTTTTGCTTAATTGAATGGAACTCCACCTGCTTTGATTTTTCAGAGCACTTGTGTTTGTAAATATATTCTTCTACCTAATTAAATAAAGATTATGGACAGCCAGTTTCTTTGAGACAAATGGCAAAGTATTCTGTTACTGCTTCTATTACTATTACTGTTCTGTTACTATCTATCATTAGATAGATAGATAGATAGGCAGGCTTTGAAGTCAATTTTTACCAAAATTGTATAAATTTATCTAAATTGCCATACTCTATTTCAAATATTTAAAAAATCATAAATTTCATTTACAGCTAACACCAGTCTTGTTAATAACTACCAGGAACTCAATTGTTCATATGAATGCAACATTAGATTGAAAGGCTTAATCTGCTTTAAGTGTACCTTATTACTGATTCAAAGGGAAAAAGTATGTCAAAATCATTAATGCATACCATGCATTCTGAATTTATCCATTTTAGTGGCAGACATATCAGGGCATTATTTTTTTAAATGTATTTCAATTGTGAAAATATCTGAAAGAATATGATCTAGGTTGTTGATTTTTCTACCTGTTGAATAATCTGCATAGTCAAAATCAATTGGAAAAAGTATTTTGATTTTACTCGGCAAACAATATAAGGTTTTAAAAGCATCTGATATAGCTAAAAGAGTAGATCATTGATTTTTAATTATGATCTAAAACTTTAGCTAAAAGAGTAGATCATTGATTTTTAATTATGATCTAAAACTTCACTCCATGTGGTCTTTTTTTTAATTACTTTATTGTTCGATTACAGTTGCCTGCATCCTCTCCCCTGCCCCCACCTTCTCCAAATTCACCTCCCTCCCCTTCTTCCACCCTCCCCCTTGGTTCTGTCTGTGCGTCCTCTATAGTGGTTCCTGAAAACCCTTCTCCCCATAGTCCCCTCCCCCTCCCCTCTGGCTATTGTTAGATTGTTCTTAATTTCAATGTCTCTGCTTATGTCTCTGCTTATGTTTTTCTTGCTTTTTTCTTTTGTTGATTATGTTCCAGTTAAAGGTGAGATCATATGGTATATTTGTCATTCAGTAATTGATTTCTCCATTTTCTTTTTTTTTTTAGATTTTATTTATTTATCTTAGAAAGAGGGGAAGGGAGGGAGACAGAGAGGGAGAGAAACAGCAATGTATGGTTGCCTCTCACATGACCCTCATGGGGACCTGGCCCACAACCCAGGCATGTTCCCTGACGGGGAATCGAACCGGGACCCTCTGGTTCCCAGCCCATGCTCAATCCACTGAGCTACACCAGCCAGGCCTGATTTCTCCATTTTCAAAAGTAGTGTAATAATGTTTCTTGAACTTACTTTACAAGTAAACACTGTGACATTGAATATGATAATGTTGTCTTTTTATAGTGGAGGACATTGTTCTGAAAAAAAATAAGGCATAATTTCAATTTTTTTCATTCTTTAGGAAAAATTGTGAAAGTTTTAAAGAAAACTCTTTTTCAGCTACTGTCATTTTCTGTAATAACTCTTTGTAATTATTAGTGCACCCTTAGACAATGTCTTTAAGTGCATAAAATATGTAGGCAAAATATGTAGCAGAGCCCAAAGGATATGTACAGTTTTCCTCTTTTCCAGTCTGCCCTCCCACCATGACCAGACATTCCCAAACTCGCTGGTCTTTTCACTTGCCTCTTTCAAACCTTACTTTCAGAAAAGTATTGCAAAACAGCGTCCTGTTTATTCATTCATTTTATCTTGATACTGTGATGTTGTTTTATAAGCACATGCATGTCTCCTTACCTGTATTTATTTCTCTCCCAAACAACAGACTATGCCTTCATTTTGTTGGGTTTTTAACTAGATTATTTAGCCTAGTATGTACACTTAATAAGTATTCAATCAATATTTATTGAATTAATTCAGAAATAAGTAACATTTCTCCAAATGGTGGTTTTTATTTGGTATCACAGTTTGAAGTTAAAGGAATAATGACCTAGCTACAAGAATAGCAGGCAATAGTCACACGAGACTCTATACATTTGTATACATTTTTGTCTTATTAATAAAAATGCTGTATTCTGTGTTGTAGGGATCACATTCACTAGTGGCTTCCCAAGAAAGTGTGAATGAAGAAGGTGACATTTGGAGATACTGTATGAAAATATCTTCATTCTGTTCTTACCTTAAATACAGTTTGATTATGCATATGTTATAAGAACAAAGGCAAACAGCCCAAGAGTTCACACACTAAACTTGCAGATGCTCTATTCATTAAGCAAAACTTATGAGAACAAGAAGTTCTATGCTACTGATTCCACTCCAACTCTGCATACAGCAATAGGACGGATAAAAACATCAGGTCAGGGAATACTCTTGACATTTGGGGGAAGACCTTTAAGCGGATTAGGGAATCACACCCACATCTCTACTGTGATCACAGCTAGAGTAAAGTAGTGCCATAATATGGAGTAACTGTGGTTTCATTCCTTTCTGTCAATTTAGTGTTCATGGAAAAAGCAGGACTAGCCCCTCACCTGGTAGGATCAGGGCAGTTGGGTTTCATGTCAGCAACTGGCCAAGATGAAGCACTAATCCATAAGAAATTTGTGTCTTTACCAGAGATCCGCTCCTTTTGAGATTAATCTTCAATACATTAGTCCTTACTTCTCAGGCTTCTCTCATAATCCCAAAGACACTCTCCAAGCAAAATATTCCACTTTTAACCTGTAACTGCAATGGCATTACTGTGTGAGAAACTGGAAGATATTTAGATATGCCCATGTGGGCACTGACTGTGTAGAGATCATGGTCTACTGAAGCAAAGTGTAAAGGGCCGTCTATGAAAATAGCTCAAGAGGCATGCATCACTCAGTCTGGAAAATATCCAGTAGAATATAACAGATAGCAGGTGTATGAGATCAAGAAAACCTGCAAACAGGAAAATGTTGTTAGGAGACATTGGAATGGATTCCAGATCTCTTACAAGTTTAGCTCCCTGGCAGATCCATGAATATTAACAGAGAAAACCATTACCCAGAAAGGACACATTGTATGGGAAGAAAAAAAGCCAGATGAATGACAATAGACATAAAAAAATGCTCAACATCACTAATCATGAGGGAAAGTCAATTAAAACCACAGTGAGACGGCATGTCATGCTAGCCAGAATGGCTATTATCAAAAAGAGAGAGAAGGGAATCCTTGTTTACTGTTGGGAGAACTGCACGTTGGTACAGTCTATAAAAAACTGTATGGATATTCCTCAGAAATTTAAAAATAGATCTACCATATGTCCCAGAAATTTTACATCTGGATATTTATCCACAGAAAACAAGAGCACTAATTTGAAAACAGATATACACCTCTACGTTCACTATGTTCACTGCAGCATTATTTACAATAATCAAGATATGGAACTAACCTAGGTGTCTATAAATAGATAATGGATTAAAAAATGTGGTATATATGCACAATGGTATATTACTAAGCAATAAAAAAGAATAAAATATTACCATTTGCAACAACACAGATGGACCTAGAGGATATTATGCTAAGTGAAGTAAGTCAGAGAAAGACAAATACCATACAGTTTCACTTACATGTAGAATCTAAAAAAATAAAATAAATAAGCAAAACAAAACAAAAGTAAATTCTTAGAAAGAGACACCAAAGGGATGGTGCCAGAGGGAGGGGAATGGAAGTAATGGGTAAAAGAGGAGAATGGGAATATAATCAATAATATTGTAATAAGTTTGCATAGTGACAAATGGTTTCTAGAATTAGTGGGCTAATAACACCGTAAGTTATAAAATTGTCAATATGTTATGCACCTGAAACTAATGCAATATGATATTGTACACTAACTAAATATAAATAGAAAATAAAAACTTGTAACAAAACAGTAAGACAAATCAATAAATAGCCATCTGATCTCATTCAGAATGCCCTACCTTTGCAGTGTAAGGACAGTGAGAAATGTTCTTTGTATCTGTGGTGTTTGGATATTCCTCCAGCACTTGAACTATGTATAAGGGTATCCACAGTTGGACAGTCCATACCTCTGCCTGGGCATAAATGTTAAGAGATGACTCAGAGACTCCGGAAGAATGATGGTTCATCCCACCAGAATGGCTGTATTAGCATCTTAATCTTCCTGGGAAGAAGTACAGTTTGGGGATCCTCCTCAGGCATATCCTCCAGGTAAAATGTGTCCTATCCTAAGAGCCCCTCCGGCCTACACTTCAGGTGGTGAGTTTGATTGCACAAACCCTTAAATAATCATAAGGAGGACATTCAATCCCCTGTTCTAATTGTGTGTGCATGTGCACACGTGTGTGTACAACAGAGATTGATTTTATCATGTGGTCTGGTTCGTTTTCTTTGGATGGAGGGAATAACTCCATTCCAAGTAGTTAATAAACAAGGAATTTTGTTCCATTTAACTAATTCCATGGTTCTTGTATTTCTTGAGAATAGTGGAAATAAATTCCTGCAAACAATCAGAAGCCAGACATTCAAATAGTGGCACATTTAGCCTCTAACAAGATTTTTTTTTTAAATTTCTGATTCCTTACTTGGTTTTCAGAAGTTCATGATTCTTATTGTGCCAAAGAACATATAAATATCAGATGTGCTGAAACAGCATTTCTTTAAAAAAATCATGGAGACAAAAGAATGAATAGGTGCATTTGTCTCTAATTGTGTACTGCTTTCCAATGACCACCCAAGATTTAGTCTGGCCTGAACATCAGACAAGGGAGAGAGAAACCACCCCTTGTGCCGTGAAACTTAAAACTACATGATCATAAAACACCAGCTGGTCACTTGGTGTGATCAAGTGCCAGGATATAATAGCAATGTGATATGACAAAACCTTAGCTGGCAAATCATTATTCAGGGGTGGTGAAGGATCAATGTCCCTGGTGTGAATGGAAGCTGGAGTCCAAGCTTTAAGGCTAAGATGCTGTCTTAAAGCTTGGACCATGCAGCTTTGCAGAAGCCAATTTCCTATCAGGTAGCTAAGTCATTAGGTCATCAGTCTTGGATAGGTTAGTCCTCATTAGGCAGTAAAGAATTATATGGTAGAAGACATTGTTTCTTCAAAATTCAAAGGTATTTTCCATTGCCTTTTGCTTGGAAAATATTTGACAATGTTGCTTTTGAGAAGTCAGATGCTGTTTTGGTGCTTAATCTTTTTTTATGGGGCTGTCTTTCCTTCTTTTTAAAAGTGTATAGTTTCATAGAGATATTTTCATCTCTAAGTATCTTAAATTTCATAGTGATATATTTTACCATAAATCTATTTTCTACCATTGTGCTGGATAAAAATAACTTTTTAATCTGAAACTCCAGACTTTCAGTTTCAAGAATTTTACTTAAATTGGACTTTGATGATATCTCTCCAATTTTCTCCACAATTCCTATGACTCACTGATTACACACCTTGAATTAGTGCTATCATCATTTTTTCTCCTATTTTACATCTCTAGATACCCTGGGTGATATTATCATTTCATCTTTCAAACTATACAATGGTATTTTCAACTTTGCTCTTATATTTTAAAATTTTTATCAAGAATTTTTTGTGATGTGGCTAAAGATTTTATATAGAATGTAGATATTATTGAATGTAACACCTTGTTATATGTTATTCTGGATGATTTGTTTAAGTTATTTCTATATGACTTCAGTTTCTTCCAAATTGTTATGCCCATTTTTTTTTCTAATTTCATAAATATCTAGTGATCCTAGGCTGTCTGTTCCTAATTAAGAATTATCAGTGTCATAAGTGGGGTCCACTGAATGAATATTGTTTCACTGAGGAATTCAGTATCATTTATTCTCTTCTCCTGGAATGATGAGTTTCCCTTCCCTACTCCAACCACCACCGTAATTTATTTTTGTGTGTCAGAGAAAAAGGAAGCTCAGTATTCACTACATAAATGTTCATTTTATCTGCTTGTTTTGAACATGCCCCCTCTATCTTCAACCACAACTTCTGTCTCCAGCCCAGGTACATTATGTTTTATGGACTCCCCAAAATAAATCTCCAGTTTTCTGCCAGGGTGACAGAAAGGCCATTAACAAGGTTCTCAGAGTGGAGAGCAGATCTGTGGTCCCATGTGATCTTTAATCAGACTGTAAAACAACATTCATACCCAGTACTTACAGAATCCTAGATATCACCAATACCTAGGCCTTTTGGGGACTGTATAGATAACTCATTCAGCTTTACTCTCTGCCAGTCTAGGATTCAGATTTCCTGGGCTGAGTCAGTCAATGCCTACATCTGCTATGCAGTGCCAAAATACTGTTTCTAATTCTCTATATCCCTGTCAAAATAGTCTACTCCTCCCACTTCAGTGAGGTATGTAGAGAAAGTCAAGTTTAGAGTCTCTGTTAAATTCACCACCTTTGTCTAGAAATCCTACAGTAAAATCCACAGTAGTAAGTCCCACATTTGCAAAGAAGGCTGGGGGCTTCCATCCTTGAGATTCTAACAATGTGCTTCGGAAAAGCTGCACAGCTGCCACCGTGCACTCAACACGGGGCTGCAAAAGCAAGCAAGGAAATGTGATCACTTCCAAGATGTGCATGTAAGTCTGCCATTGAAAATCTTCTAATGTTTTGGTCTATCTTTCAACCCAAATTGTTTCATAGAAAGCCTAAAAAAGGCAGATACCTAGGTCTCCTCCTAACAGCAGACGTGAGCTTATTAGAGGGGAAAGCCTGAGTTACAGGAAGAATGTCAAATCCAGTACCAAACAGCATAACCCTCTTCAAGTGAAAATGATGAGGAGCCGGTCGCTACTTCCAATTTTATTTCTCACGCAACAGAAGAGTAGATATTCACAACCTAGCAGTACAAAGTGCTACAGAATCTAGAAAACACCTGACAGTGCATAATTTACATGCGTTTTAAACGTTTCCACTCAGTACAGACAGAAACATCCTCTGATGTTCACTTGTCACATGTTTTGATCAGTATTATTATTTCGAAGTTGTACAGTTTAGATTTTGAAATAATGTGCTAATAGGACTTAACTACAAGAAAGCAAACACAGAACTGGATTTTAGCTACCATATTTTGCCATGTATAATGCATACTTTTTTGCCCAAATTCTTGAGAGAAAATAAGGGTGCACATTATACCTAGGTAGTACCTGAAATACCTTGTATCTGTTCTATGTGTTTTGTAATTATTTGTAACTTAAAATTTCTTGTACCATGTTAAAAAATAAATGCTAAAAATCCATCATAATACAAAAAACTATATCAATATAAATAAATAAAAATTGAGTTAAAAAATTAAAGATTTTTTTCCTGAGAGTTTGGGCCAAAAATGTGAGTGTGCATTATACACAGGAGTGTATTATAATATGGTAAAAGTATGGTGTGCGATCTTTAAAAATCTAGTCAATTCAGCAAAACAGAAGTAATATCAATGAAAATATAAATCTCTTTTTCTTGGACAGCAATTATGCAAAAAAAATTTAGTCAAACTTCTTAAAATTTCCAATTGATTGTTCTGACTTTGTGAGAACAGCATAACTAGCTTATACAAACTGTAGACTAAAAGATGCTGATACCAGAGAGGAGAGGGAAGGGGGATAATGTCGGAAAGAAGGGGAAGAGACTAGTCAAAGAACATGCATGAATGACCCATGAGCATGGAAAACAAACAGCGTGGGGACTGAGTGTAGGAGCCTGGGGATGGGCTGGGTGGAGGAAGGCAAAGGGGGAAAAATTGGGACAACTGTAATAGAATAACAATACAAAATGATTAAAAAGTACTGATACTTCAAGTTACATTTAGTTTCCATTATTGTATGTCTTATTCAGTAACAACATTCCAAATAACAAAGGTGAATTACAAGGTATGCTTTTTGTGTTTTACTGACTATGATTTTTCTGGATCTATGCAAGTATGGATTACTAAATACAAAATACTGAAAAAAGAGAAAAGGTCAATATATCCAAAAAATGTTTATTTACAAATCTATATTTCATTTTAAAGTAAAAAAAAATGGAAAACATGTCATATGTTTTTATATGCCTGATATTAAAGCCTATAAAGATAAACAGCAACCCAAGGATTCTATGATTATAAGAATTAAAGAAGAAAATTTCCTATGGTATACCTTTGTCTTACCCACCAATCATATAGTGTTTTGTGACATGCCAACTTATCCTAAGTTGGAACATTTTCAAGAATCTCCTTTCCTTTTGTGCTCTAGGTTAAGTGACCAAAAACAAAATTTATAAGACTTAGAGAAAGTGAAGTGGTAGAAGGTTTTACCCTCTGAATATGATCATGTGCAGAGGTGGTAACTGTAGAATGCAGACACTGGTGATTTCTGTTTTGTCCTCACTCTTTCATGCTCCGTATTCAACTCCTCCTCCCAGCTATCAAACCTGGGGACAAAGTGACCTCAAGCTCACCAACAAATGCAGAGGCAACAACAGCTTTCTATAGACTTCTCCTCTGCTAGATCTTCCATTACTACTCTGGGATTTAGATGGCTTCAGGACCTCAGCTTACCTGACTTTGATCTATTTCAAATTCCCATTTCAGGCTCTTATGCTCTCTGTTTTTTCTACAATGTGTAAACCTCATTCTTACATTTATTTTTCTATAATGTTCATAACAATTCTCTTTCTCTAATAAAACCATGCTTTTCTGTAGTTAGGAGGTAAGTAAATCACATAGTAAAAAATTATATCATCTACAAATATTCTAGGAAAATGTGATGATACAGTTTATAATTATAAGTGTAGGACTCTTCAAAAATTTCAGAATAGCAACCATGCTGACTCTACTCCTTTTCTAATTGTCAATTGCCATATATTTTATTTTGATCTGTCCTTTATTTGCTTTGATATTTCCATTTTTGCTACTAAATTGGTCCTGGCTTCATAAAAAAGATATTTGGAATCTTCCCTCTTCTTGAAATTTTTGGAATAGATTGAGAAGGATAGAAGTTAATTCTTCTTTAAATGTTTGGTAACATTCACCTGTGAAGCCATCTGGTCCAGGGCTTTTGGGTGCTGGAAGTTTTTTGATTACTGATTCAATTTCACTAGTTGTTATCAGTCTATTCATACTTTCTGCTTCTTCTTGATTCAGTATTGGAAACTGTATGTTTCTAGAAAGTTGTCCATTTAGTAAAGGTTGTCCAATTCCCTTGTTTACTCCCTTCCTCCTACTAGCTCTGGGCTTTGTTGTTGTTCCTCTAGTTCTTACAGATATATGGTTAAGTTGTTTATTCGAAATGTTTCTACCTTTTTTAGGCAGGCCTGTATCACTATGACCTTCCCTCTCAGGACTGCCTTCACTGTGTCCCATAGGTTTTGGGTTGTTGTGAGCTCATTTTCATTTGTTTCCAGGTACTTTTTGATCCCTGATCTCATGGTTAACCCATTCATTATTTAATAACATGTTATTCAGTCTCCATGTATTTGAATGTTTTTGAGTTTTTTTCCTTAAGATTGGTTTCTAGTTTTAAGCCATTATGATCTGAGTACATGCTTGACATGATTTCAATTTTCTTGAATTCGTTGCAAATCTAGAACAAATATTTCAAAAATTTATATGGAACCAAAAAACAAACAAACAAACAAACAAAAAACCTGAATAGCTTCAGCAATCTTAAGAAAGAAGAACAAAGCAGGAGAGATCACAATAACTGAAACCAAACTATACTACAAGGCCAATGCAGTCAAAACAGTCTGGTACTGGCATAAGAGACATAAATCAATGGAACAGAATAGAGAGCCCAGAAATAAACCATGTCTCTATGGTCTATTAATATTTGACAAAGGGGACAGAAGCATACAATGGAGTAAAACTAGCCTCTTCAATAAATGGTGTTGGGAGAACTGGACAGGTATAAGCAAGAAAATGAAACTAGACTACCAACTTACACCATGCACCAGAATAAACTCAAAATGGATAAAAGACTTAAATATAAGTCATGACACCATAAAAGTCCTAGAGGAAAACATAAGCAGGGAAATTTCCGATAACCCACATAGCAATATGCTTGATAATATATCTCCTAGGGCATGGGAAACAAAGAAAGAATAAACAAATGGGACTGCTTCAAATCAAAAAGCTTCTGCACAGCTAAGGAAACCATCATCAAAATAAAAAGGGAACCGACCATATGGGAGGATATATTTGCCAATGACATATTGGACAATGGTCTGATCTCCAAAATATATAAAGAATTCATACAATTTAACACCAGGAGCACAAACAATCCAATTAAAATATGCACAAAGGACCTGAACAGACACTTCTCCAAGGAGGACTTAAAGATGGCCCATAAACACATGAAAAGATGCTCAATATCACTAGCCATCAGAAAGATGCAAATTAAACCACAATGAGATACCACCTCACACACATCAGAGTGGCCATCATTAACAAATCAACAAGCCATAAGTGCTGACAAGGATATGGACAAAAGTTAACCCTAGTACACCATTGGTGGGAATACAGACTGGTGTAGCCACTGTGGAAAACACTATGGAATTTCTGCAAAAATCTAAGAATGGAACTGTCTTTTGACCCAGCAACTTCACTGCTGGGATAATAATACCCTTAGAATCCCAAATCACCAATTAAAAAGAACTCACGTGCCCCTCTGTTCATGGCAGAGTTATTTACAATAGCAAGTGCTGGAAACAGCCTAAGTGCCCGTCAGTATATGAGGGGATCAAAAAACTGTGGTACATTTACACAATGGAATTCTACACAGAAGAAAGAAAGAACTACTACCCTACATCTCCTCCAATACATCTTATGGATGGATCTGGAGAATATTATGCTAAGTGAAATAAGCCAGCCAGTGGAAGACAAATACTTTATTATTTTACCTATAGGAGGAATCTAATGAACAAAATAAACTAACAAGCAAAATAGAATCACAGACATGGAAACATGGAACAGACTAACAGTGACCAGAGGGGAGAGGGAAGGGGGCTGATGGTGGAAAGAAGGGGAAGGGACTAGTTAAAGAGCATGTATGAGTGGCCCACGGACATGGACAATGGTGTGGGAACTGACTGTGGGAGCAGGGGTTGGGATGGGCAGAGGAGGGCAAGGGGGTGGGAGGAATTGGGACAACTGTAATAGAATAATAAAAATAAAATATTAAAAAATTATACATCATAAAAGATAGAAATTATTGTAAATTTGTTTTTTAGAGAAAAATAAACCTTTTTGATATTACTGATGTAAAGTGACAGATTTTTATTCTAATTTTGCTTCTAAAACTTCTCAATAGACAGGCCCCCAAAATATATGTAAGTAGACTTACGCTTACAAACAGTGGACAACGAATGAGACGCTCCCCCACCCACCACTACATCTCGGTGCTTATGCTTTGGGGTATGTCCTCGCCCCTTGAATGTGGATGGGATCTGTGAATCGTCATTAGCACTTCTAATTCTTCAGGAGATTTTCTTAGAATACATCAACTAAACAAAGCCTACTATGCTAAACCCATATTTTTTCCCCAAAATTCATGAGCTTAGAAAGAAGTTAGTTCCTTCCTATTTGTTCACTTGTGTGAATTCGATTTTTCCTAACAAAGATCTTGCCCTGTGAGGAAGTTGTTTTTCAAAGTATAACTAAAATGGGAAAATTTAGATAAGAGGAGGAAGTAGATATAGAGTATGAGAGATTATGCAAAAACTAGCATAAAGGATGAGTTGGACAAGCATCCTCTATAATAAATGAAGCCACAAGGTACTGTTTCTATACATTGTTTCATTGTGTCATGGAAAGTGAATCAACCCCCTGATGAATGAGAAGGAAATTTTTAGCATTTGACAAATCTCATTTTAAATCTTGGTTCTGCTCATTGTTAGTTGTTGGCAAACTACTTAATCTGGTTGAGCTTGAGTTTTCTCATTTTAAATCCAAGTCTA